>JAESUZ010004365.1:0-141691 GCA_017311185.1 Proteles cristata cristata | reverse complement strand
TAAGCAGATTCTAAGGAAGAGAAAATAATGTTACTAAGAAAAACATAAGGAAGAGAATACAAATTTACAGTACTATACATATGTTTATGAAGAAAATCTGTGTATTAGTAGACCCGTACAGTTTAAACCCATGTTGTTTAAGGGTCAACTCTCTGTATGTTATTATTTAGAATATCCTTTATGTTTCAAATATGAGTAATAAGAACAACACAAATAAAAAAATACTAGCTTAGGCTTGATTGATTTCTTTATAACAGTGATGTCTTTGAAGTATTGTTACCAATAAGGACAGATTTACTATAATGTAAGCTCCTTTAGGGCAGGGTTCACAGCTGCATTCCAGCACCAGCAGGTTTACTCTTCCAAACTTGTCACTGTGAATTTTCAAGTAGAAAGTCTGGTCTAATGTGAGTTCTGCTTGATCAGTTTTTTTCTTGCTTACTCTGATGAAGGAGCTTTCAACTGTCATTCTAAAAGATGGACAAAAGTTGTTTAAAAGGCTTTGATGTTCACTAAGTGCTATTAATCAGTCTCCAAGTAGTTGAGAGGTAATTATGAGTAATGGTTTTACAGCAGTCCCCCCTTATCCCCGGAGATACATTCCAAGACCTCCAGTGGATTCCTGAAGCCACAAGTAGTTCCAACCCTGTATATTCTATGGTTTTTTTCCCTATGTATACATACCTGTGATAAAGTTTAATTTATTAATTAGACACAATAAGAGATTAACAATAATAAAATAGTAATTGTAACACTATACTGTAATAAAAGTTAGGTGAATGTAGTCTTTCTGTCTCAAAATATCTTGTGCTGTACTCACCCTTGTGATGATGTGAGATGACAAAATTACCTACATGATGGAGATAGATGAAGTTAGGTGAATGACATAGGTGTTGTGACATAGTGTTAGGCTACTATTGACCTTCTGACAATACCTCAGAAGAAAGATCATCTGCTTTTGGATGGAGGTTGTCTGTGGGTAACTGAAACATGGAAAATGAAATGGGATAACAGTTGGAGGGACTACTTTATTTTAATTTACTAATATCAAATATTATAGTGAGAACCTTCTTACTAAAGGGAAATAGCCATTTGAGATAAGAATCCTGAAATCTGATTGGAAAGTGTCAGCAAACCAAGTTACTAACAACAATTAAGATGATACAGTTCATTGTAGCCACTAAATGATTTAATCACAGAATATGGAAGAAAGTTTTTTTTCGTGGAATATTAGGATCTTATTCTCAGATGAGAAATAATAGTTCAACTTCTATATGGCATTGACCTAAAATTAAAAAAAAATACTGCTCTGATGACAAAATATAGGGGTGCCTGGCTGGCTCAGTTGGTAGAGCATGCGACCTTTGATCTTAAGAGTTGTGAGTTCCAGCCACTCATTAGGTGTGGAGCCTGTTTAAAGAAATAAGGAAAATACATATATCACAGTTAAAAAATGTACTAAACTGTATTAATAAAATGATCTTAAGTGTCTAGGATACTCTGGAAAGCAACTCTTATTTTGGAAGTTCTATGAAGTATTGGCCTCTTTTTATTTTTTAATATTTATGGGGATTCTCAATGTAACTTCATTGGAGAATTCTCCATCTTTATGTGGAAGAATGCTTAAGTACCGGTCTTTCCAGGCTATACTAGCTATCTTTCCATTTCTTTTAAAAATTATGCCATTGTTTATGTCCGTTGACTATTTGTCCTTGAAGTTAATGAAAATATACATTGTAATCTTTTGATTATTTATAAACCATATATCATTTAGACTGGCTGAGAATATGATTTCATTATTTTTAACACATTAAAAATAGAACATTGGTTTGATTATGGAATACTTTTGTTTTAAGGAAATGCAACTAGTTTATCTTTGTTAATCAGAATAATGTATTGCATTGATGGGAGAAGCTTTTTATTTTGAACTTTTGAGTAATTGGTATATATTTTTATTAGTTAAAGTGAATTCAGAATATCCATTTTGGTCTTAAAGAGAAGTGTTCAAAGGTACCTCCACCTTTGCATATTATTCTCCTGCCTACTTTGAGGATTTAATGGAGAAGAAAGGTGAGGTAGGGGAGCCTATTTTCAGTTTCTGCTTAGGATATTTCAAAGACATGCAAAATTTTGTTAAATCATGTGTTTTAAATGAAATTGCTGTTTAAAATTTTTGTTTTAGGATAGTGGAGACTATCCACTTACTATGGCTGGTCCTCAGTGGAAGAAGTTCAAATCCAGTTTTTGTGAATTCATTGGCGTATTAGTACGGCAGTGTCAATATAGTATCATATATGATGAGTACATGATGGATACAGTCATTTCACTTCTTACAGGATTGTCTGACTCACAAGTCAGAGCATTTCGACACACAAGCACTCTGGCAGGTCAGTATTTAAATTTTTTTTGCATATTTCTTTAGGTTAGAGATGAAAATGGTTTTCATTAAAATAAATGAAATAATAATCACACATATTAGTCTTGCTTATAGAGTAACCACAAACAGAACACCTCTCCTCCCCCCTTTCCCCTCATGAATTACTGGGAATGCGATGATATTTTTCAGTTTTGATTTTGTGAAGCTATATTATATATTATAGTTTATGGTGATCTTCTTGTGTTGAACCTACTTGATTACTATGCCACAGAAGGGGAAAAGAAGTGGATAGGAATGTGTTATGTTATTGAAAGATGTTTTATCAGGGAGGATATTGACAGCAAATTTGGGGAGACCATCAATCATTTTGGATACGTAGCCCTGATGACCCTTATTTTGTCTCTGATATGCACCGACCCTCCTGGTTTGATCGTCCTTGCAGGATGGTGTTTATTCTTTAACTACACAACAAAAGTTTATTTTTTTTATGTTTTAGAGTAACTTTAGACTGAGATAAATTATTTGATTTTTGAAATGAGTTATATTTTTAAGCCTCACATAATTCTAGAACAGTGATTTTTGGTGTTGGTGTTTATGAAATCATTTGGTTTTTCCTTCATGCTAAAAGCAAAATTGTTGATATGCTATCGCTGAATATGTTCTTCTTGGTTTGAGTTTGTAAAAATCAAATAGGCATTCATTGTTATTATAGTATTATAAGCCTTAATGCTAGAATATAGGATTACTACAGAAATTTTTCATTCTTTAGATGTGGCAATATTTTTATCTTTTCTTTTCCTAAAGACTTAAAGGTATGATTAAAAATGTACTTTTGCTAAGCCTTCTATTTTCAAAAAACAAAATGCTGGTAATCTGAGGGAAGGAGGTGGAGGAAAAAATGCAGGCAATCTTTCTATAGGATTTTTGTTTTTAGATTGGAAGTCACAAAATATGAATGTGTTCTTGCTCTGTGAACTTAGGTAGCATTTAATAGTAAGGATTTGATGGCTAAGATAAAATAAGTATGATGGCATAAGGTGAATAATTTTAGATCAGAATAACAAACTGAGGGAATGAAAGAGCTCTGAAGAGAAAGTTGAGAATCCCTTTTAAAGACACCCAGTGAAAAAAAAGGACACCCAATAGCCACAAATTAAGATTTAGTTTTTCGTTGTTCTATTATGCAATGAACCAGGTCTGAGAAATAGTCTGGAGTAAACTAAAAAAACGTAAAGCGATGAGATGGTAAGTTTTAAATCACAGTGACTCTTGTCTCAGGAGCAAGGGTTCGGTAACAGAAGGTGGGAATCTGGAGGAAGTATAATAAAAAGCACTTTATTGAGTCATGTTTTTCTTTGAGCTTTTGACTTTTCATCTAGATCTGTTTTTCATAATTTCACCTTTGTCTTTGTGATGATGTGTAATAGAGTAAAATCAAAGGAAATCAAATACAGATGAAACTTTTAAGTTTTACACACTATAGTTTGACATGAAGCACTCAGCTTCCCTCTCCCTTTGGTTACAGAGATAGCTAAATGACTGCCATATGAACCAAAATTTACTTAGAAGGTGAAATATGATCTCTGAAAAAGGTCATAGGGGACACATTTTAGGGTAGTGGGATTTGAGCATAGTCTAAAGTCAGATTACCTTGTTTTTTTTTAAAAAAGTTTATTTTTGAGAGAGAGTGAGCAAGCATGAGTGGGGAAGGGGCAGATAGAGAAAGGGAGACTCAGAATCTGAAGCAGAATCTGTAGCAGGCTCCGAGCAGGCCCTGAGCTGTCAGCACAGGGAGTCGAACTACTGGACTGTGAGGTCATGACCTGAGCCAAAGTCAGATGTGTAACCAACTGAGCCACCCAGGCGCCCCAGATTACCTAGTTTTGAATACTGGTTTAACTACTTATATGAACTGTATAATCTCAGGCAGATTCCTTAATCTTCATGGCCTTTAGTTTCCTCATAAATGAAATGAGGATAATACCTAACTTAGAGGGTTGTTGTGAGGTTTAGGAGATAATCCATGAAAAGTACTTTAACATAGGTAACTGACATATAGTAAGTATTCAGTACACATTAGCTGTTGTTTATTTTGTTGTCATTTGTAGCAGCTGTTTTTTTCTTTTCTGTTGGAAGCAAAACAGCCCATTTTGTCCTTAATTTCTTTTAACTTGATATTAAATTGTAAAGTTTTGCATCTGTGAGACTAATTTCAACATTTTCCATTTAAAAATAGCTATGAAGTTGATGACAGCTTTGGTGAATGTGGCACTAAATCTTAGCATTAATATGGATAATACACAAAGACAATATGAGGCAGAACGGAATAAAATGATTGGGAAACGAGCCAATGAGAGGCTAGAACTCCTGCTCCAGAAACGGAAGGAGGTAAACTTTTATATTGAATTTTTTTTTTTAATGTTTATCGTGAGAGAGAGAAAAAGAGAATGCTCACGTGCACATGCGTGAGCTTGAGCGAGGATGGGGCAGAGAGAGAATCCTAAGCAGGCTCCACACTGGTACTGTAGTGTGCAGCGTGACATGGAGCTGGATCTCACAAACTGTGAAGCCATGACCTGAGCTAAAATCAAGAGTTAGATGCTTATCAAGAGTTAGATGCTTAACTGACTGGGTCACCGAGGTGCCCCTGTATTGAATAGTTAAGCCGTTAATCCATGACCAACTTGGTCACCATTAATTATCATATAACTTTGCAAGTTCCTCAGATAAGGTTTTGGGAACAATTTAAATTTAAATAACATTTCAAGTTGTTTCAATGTCCAGTTCAGTTGACTATGCATGCCAACAATATCTTTTGCATGCATTTTCTTTCTGTGTGGACTAGGATGAAGAGTTCAAGGTTTTAAGTAAGGAGTCCTGGACTATTCAGAAAAGTTTTAAGCCTTAGTATTGTTTATTCTCTGCCATGAAAATGTCTCTCTTAACTTCTTCTCCGAGCTTGTTGTCAGAATGAATTCAGGTTTTACTTATATGACATCACTATGAAAAATTACTTACGGGCTATTTACGGTATCTCATTGCTGCCTTGTTTTTTTGGTAGTATTAGGAGGCAGTTAACATTAACGACTGACTGCCAAATTTGAGTGAGGAAACTATTTTTCAGCTTAAAGAGTTTTTTTTAATGTTTATTTTTGAGTGAGAGAGACAGCGTGAGCAGGGGAGGGGCAGAGAGAGAGAGAGAGGGAGATACAAAATCTGAGGCAGGTTCGGGGCTCTGAGCTGTCAGCACAGAGCGCAACACAGGCCTCGAACTTATAAGCCGTGAGATCATGACCTGAGCCGAAAGTGACACTTAACCAACACTTAACCAGGCACCCCCTAAATAAAGTATTTTAATGTTGTGTTTGTGATTTTAAATTCCTCCTTCATTAGTGATATTAATATTCTGCTATCTGATATTTGTGATGTTTGTGCTCATTTCTAATATGTAAGATCTAATGTTTCAGAAATGTTAGTAATGCAGTTAATGTTTGCCATAGTATTTCATAAATTCCTACTTGATTTTGATGTATTTGGTGTTGGTAGTAGTTAGAATTTTAGTTGGTTATTTTTGAGATAGTCAATAACTTTTTTAAATGTCCTGACTCAAACCTGAAAATCTTGTCCGTATTTCCCCTGTACCTAAATTCCTCATCTTTTCTGTATAGTTCAAAAAGAAGAATTGATCTTTTTGCTTCTTAATTTAGTTAATAAAGTTCATCATATGATTTATTAGTTAAACATAATGCATGTCTTAGGCCTTAAAATTATGTCCCAATTCTTGGACATAAATTTAAGATTGTGAGCATAGAATGAAGAAATGTAGGTAAAATGATTTTGAGATTAAAATTCCTGCACAAGTATAAGAGTTTAATACTTCTAAGTTAGGGTTAAGTTTTTGACCACCTTGTACATTTGACTCTCCTTGCTAATAAATATAGGAAGCACATGCCCTTGTTAGCATTATTTGGAAATGCAAGAATGTATTATAATAGAAAAAAATATATTTAACAAAAGCTCAGAACATAATCTAAAAGCTCATTGATACTAAAATTGTGAAAGATTTTTCTCCTCTCAAGCTCTAAAACAATTTTGTTGTTATTCTCGAACTCTGAATTGAAAATAATGGGAGTAGATTAGTAAACTAAGATTTTAAAATGTTTACTTGATTATTTAAGGTGAGCTTTGTTTCCTCCAAAAGAATTTAGCAGAGAGATTCATTTTTACCAAGTTATTTTACTCAAATATCTTTTGTTCTTTGAGTAGGCACTGTAACATTTCTTTTTCTGATGACTATGACCAAGATAATATAATTACGTTAGGCTTTTTTGATGTGAACATATATGTATGTTATATAATAGATGATATGTATTATAAATTAACAGATTTTTATTTGCCTTTTTACAATGGAAATTTGTGAGCCTTTGAAAGGCTAATCTACCAGCTAAACATTAAAAGCCAAGTCAAATATTCCAGGTATCAGGGGACTTTAGCTATCTGATCTACAGCAGCTGTTAATTTTTCTGTTTGGTTATTGTTGTCGAGTAGAATTAAAAATTAGATGTAATTATCAAAATGCTGGAGAGAACTGCATTTGTACTTATAACAACTTTCAGAGGTTCTTTTGGTTGTTCTTCCTTATAATTGAAAAGAAATCGTGTCTTCTTTTCAGCTTCAGGAAAATCAAGACGAGATAGAAAATATGATGAATGCAATATTTAAGGGAGTGTTTGTACATAGATACCGGTAAGTCAGGACATTTTATTCTATGTAATTCTCTTTTTTTATAGTTTAAATTTATTCATTTATTCTAAGAGAGAGAGAGTGCTTGCAAATGCACGTGGGAGCTAGTGGCAGAGAGGAGAGAATGCCAAACAGGCTGTGTGCTGTCAGTGTGCAGCCTGATGCAGGGCTCAATCTCACGAACTGCGAGATCATGACCTGAGCCAAAATCAAGAATTCAGGAGTCAGATGTTAACCAACTAAGCCACCCAGGTGCCCTGTATGTAATTCTTTTTTTCTATTTAAGTTTGGATATTTACTGGTTTAGGCAGTATAATTAGTGGAAGGGGTTTTGGAACAAGATCAGTGTTAGAAGGTCAGGTCTTCTACTACTGATTGAGGTACTCATTTAACTGCTCTGAAGTTGATGTTTCTTCTCTGCAAAATGGGGTAATGTTGTGCTTGACTTGTAGCTGCCCAACAGATGGAAGCTACTTCTTTGATTAGGACTCAGGGCATAGAATATGTAATTGTTTTTGGATGTACTATGTTAATAGAAACCATGCGTGACAATTCTGGACTCTTCTCCACCATTTGCACGTTAGTGGGAAAGTTTGGATAGATTTAAGAGTTTTTGTTGTCTTTTGGATTTTTAGGGTTTTTTTTTTTTCTGTTTTGAATGAGCAGAGGAAAGAAATAGGTAATCTTATCACCATTTCTCCTTGTACCCTATTCTTTAAATGTTGATGGCATTTTTATTCAACTTCTCCCTCATTTCCTCAACCTGGCAATTACAATCACTTCCTTTGTAATGTTCCTTTGTCCATTTTTTCCTTTTTTTTTTTTGTTGTCACCATTACCTTAGTCTATTCTCCCATCATTTCTCATACCTAGAGTTTATTGAAGTTTTCCTAAAACATTCTTTTGTTGTTATTCCTCTGCTAAGAAGCCTTCAATAACTCACCAGTACCTATAGGATGAATTCAGAATAATTTCGTCTGGCATTCAAATCCAAATTTAGCTTGGCTTCAATGTTATGTGTCTGTCCCTAATTCTCTCCTGGCAAATTATGCTCTAATTAGACTAGTGTGCCTGCTGTCTTCTGAACACACCATGCCAAGCAGGTGTGAGCAGAGGCTGGGATATGGCATGATATAAAAGGTGAGGGATCCGATTTTGTTTGTAGTTTTATTTAATTTTATATTTTTATGCTGTGATTATTATGCTTTGCCAAATAGAATGTAAGTAAGCATTCAGGCGTCATGTTTCAGTTCTACTTTTAAATCCCCAGTAATCCGTAAGATAGTGGTATATTCATATTAGGTAAGAAGTATTTGGCATCTCTTGAATAAACCACAAATCCTGTTGCTGTAGTGGCACTAATATATGTAATTTTTCTTTCCTTCATTTAGTGATGCAATAGCTGAAATCCGAGCTATTTGCATTGAAGAAATTGGCATTTGGATGAAAATGTATAGTGATGCCTTTCTAAATGACAGTTATTTAAAGTATGTTGGTTGGACTATGCATGATAAGGTAACATATGCTTTTACAGAATATTTGTCTACACATAAGCATAGCTATCTACAGCTCTCATTCATAATGAATTATCTGCGTATAGGTATGCCTGGGACCACATCCCCATAGGCCTCTCTCTTTTATTTTTTTCTATCTGTTCCATGAAAACATGGTCTCTATTGTATAAACCTTGGCCACTGATTTAGACTTCCATCTTGAATTACTTTTTATAGTGAAACATTAGAATCGTGTAGGTGGTGGTGGTTAGGCATTTCTTCGAGCAGTAAGAAGAGTCCTTATTCTTAATATGTGAGTGCTATATACTTTTTAAAAATTTTCTAATTTTCTTCTCTCTTTTGATAAATTACAACTTTGCCTCTGACCTTTTTTATTTTCTGGTTTTTTTTGCTAATCTACCTTTCTCTTAGGCTACCTTTTCACTAGCCTTAAAATTCTTTGCATACATCCCTTACAAATATTACTGTTTGTGAAGGAAAACATACTGTGAAATGTGCTATTATTGTCTTTCACAATAGTATTTCTCTGAACAAATTTTCAAACCATTTTCGTTTGACCTACAGAAATAGTAACCCAAAAGGTATTTAGTCTTAAGTGTATGTATTGATTCTTATTTTTGCACTATCAGATATGAGAGTTTTTGAAACTGAGAGTTTTGAAGAATTATATAGAAGATACTTAAAAATTTAAAGTAGAGGATACTGTATATGTCTTGAATATTCACATTGGAAATATGTAGAATTTCAATGCATTTTCTCCTCTTGTTTCATTTAGCAAGGTGAGGTAAGACTCAAATGTCTCACTGCTCTACAAGGGCTTTATTATAACAAAGAGCTTAATTCTAAACTGGAGCTTTTCACCAGTCGGTTCAAGGTTAGTATTACTTTAAGGTTTTAAACATTACCTATTGTTTGAAAATATTTTTCTCTTTTAGTTTAAAAATGTCTTAATTTTTTTGTCCTTAGGATAGAATTGTGTCTATGACCCTTGACAAAGAATATGATGTTGCAGTACAAGCAATAAAATTACTTACTCTTGTTTTACAGTAAGTATGTATTTATTGCATATTACTAATGTCCAGGTATTTAAATAAAACATTAAAGTATTTACTGAAATTTGTCTGTAAACATTCTGAATTTTAAACATTCTCTTATGCATTTAACACCACCCCCGGAGGGTGGGCACTAAGGAGGGCAATTTTCAGGATGAGTACTGGGTTCTCTCTCTAAAGCCATGACTATGGCTATGTTGACTAACTTGAGAGTCAAAGAGAGAGAGAGAGAGACTAAAGAAAGATTCTATTATGTTAAAATGTAATAGTGATGCAACTTATTTTTTCCTTTTTAGAAAAATTTACCATCTTTTTATTTTAAATTTTTAATTGAAACATAGTTGACATAATATTAAATTAGTTTCAGGTATACAGCATAGTGATTCAAAAATAATATATACTATGAAATGCTCATCACAGTATGTGTATTACAGTATTATTGACTCTTTTCCCTGTAATACACTTTACATCCTTGTCAGTTATTTTATAACTGAAAATTTGTTCCTCTTAATCCATTCTGCCCATTTGCCTCACTCCCCTTCCCTTTAGCACAAGGGTTCCCTTTTCTCTACAGCCTCGCCAGCACTGCTGTCTTTTTGTTACTAGCCATTCTGACTGGTGTGAAGTAATATCTCATTGTGGTTTTGATTTCCATTTCCCTAATGATTAGTGATGTGGACAGTCTCTTCATTTGTTTGTTGGTCATCTGTATGTCTTTGGAAAAATGTCTACTATTGAGGTCCTCTGCTCAGTTGTAATCAGGTTTTTATTTGTTTTTGATACTGAGTTGTATGAGTTCTTTAAAGATGAAAACAATATGGAGATTTCTCAAAAAACTAAAAATAGAAGTACCATAGGATCCAGTAATTCCACTACTGGGTATTTACCTAAAGAAAATGGAAACACTTATTCAAACAGATAAATGCCCCCGCTATTTTTAATTGGAGTATTACTTATAATAACCAAGGTAAAGAAGCCAGCAATCTGAGTGTCCCATCAACAGATAAATGGGTAAGGAAGATAACGGTGTACACTGCGAGTGTACACCCGCGCGCGCGCGCACACACGCGCACACACACACACACACACACTGGAATATTACTCAGTCATTAAAAAATTTACAATTTTTTAAGTGTATAGTTTAGAGGCATTTAGTATGTTCATTTTGTTGTAAAGCCATCACCATTATACCTCTCCAGAGCTGTTTTTATCATCCCATACTGAAATTCTGTACCCATTAAACACTAACTCCCTATTCTTTCATTCCCTCCCTGCCCCTGGTGATCACTGTCACCAAAAAGATTCTACTTTCTATCTCTATAAATTAGACTATTTTGGGAAACTCATATGAGTGGAATCACATAGCATTTGTAATTTTGTATCTGGCTTATTTTCGTTTAGCATAATGTCTTGAGTTGATTCATATTATAGCATATATCAGGATTTCATTTATTTTTGAGGCTTAGTAATATTCCGTTGTATGTTTATACTACATGTTGTTTACCCATTCATCTGTCAGTGGACATTTAGTTTGTTAGCATGATCCAAATAATAAATCCAAAAGGAAATTTTTTAGCATACCATGCTAATTCGGACACTCGTACGGAAAATTCATCATGTAATAGTAGCCAGTGAAACTGTGATAAAAACATTTAGTAAGTGATGACTGTCCAGTATTATTTTTAAAAAAGGATATTCTTTATTCATTCTAAGATCGTGTTCTTTCTTTTTTTAATATTTTTTTTTGAGAGAGAGAGAGCATGGGGGAGGGGCAGAGGGAAAGGGTGAGAATTTTAAGCAAACTCCATGCCCATATCTCACCACCCTGAGATCATGACCTGAGCTGAAATCAGGAGTTGAATGCTTAACTAATTGAGCCACCCAGGTGTGCCCCAAAATAAATTATTTTTTTACCTATGTCCGCAAGTGGCTGAAAGTGATTTGGTTAAAATTTAGCATTGCGAAGGACTTGCAATAAAATTCTCTCTTTTTTAAAACTCTTTTATTGACATGAAACCGACTGAGCCACCCAGGTGCCCCCCTGCTTAGTATCATTTTAAGTCATATTGTAGAACCATAGTAATTTTTAGATTGCGGTGCTGGTGTGTGAATAGACTGTGATTAGTAGCAGGGAATAAAGAATAGAGACAAATGCAAATGAATCAGGGAACCTAGTATGCGGTGAGGGTGACATTTCCTAAAAGAAAATAAATGGTTAAAATAAAAGAAATGGATTTGTGACAGCTAGGTTCTATTTGGGGAAAAATTAAATCAGATTCCCATCCTATTCCTTATACAAAAGTAATTTCTACATGGATGTAATGTTTAAATGCAAATAAGTGAAATCAGTCAAGTACTAGATGAAAACCTGGGGGAGATTAAACATTATTACTTCATATGTAAGATGAGCAAGATGTTTTGGAGCTTGACATAAAACCTACACATAACAAAAATCATTGAACTAATTACATAAAAAATAAAAAATATCTGTATGACATAATATACCATAAACTCAGAGAACCAATGACAGATTGGGCAAAATATTTTTATCATAGGAGTTAATTCCAATAAATCAATTTAAAGAATAGAAACTCAAGAATAGTCCAGAGTCAGGGAACCAGATCATGGGCAGAAGAGAAGATAAAAATTTAAACATATGAAAAGACATTGAGCCACACTTAAAGACAAGTATATTAAAATGAGACCATTTTTTAACCTATTGTTGACAGACGTACAAGTGTCTGGTAATACACTGTGTTGTTAAAGCTGTGCAAAAATAGGTCCTTAAACATTATTGATGTGACTATAAATTGGTATAACCTTTTTGGGTAAAAGCTTGACAGTATCTATATTCAACATTTTATTTTATTTTATTTTATCTTTATTTATTTCTAGGAGAGAGAGAGAGACAGCGTGAGCAGGGGAGGGTCAGAGAGAGAGGGAGACACAGACTGAAACAGGCTCCAGGCTCTGAGCTGGCAGTCAGCACAGAGGCTGACGCAGGGCTCGAACCCACGAACCGCGAGATCATGACCCAAGCGAAAGTTGGACGCTCAACCGACTAAGCCACCCAGGCGCCCCTATATTCAACATTTTAAATGCTCACATTCTCTAACACAGCATTGTTTATAATAGAATTTTTTTTTTTTAAAAATGTTTATTATTAGAGGGATAGAGCGAGCACGAACAGTGGCAGGGGGAGGGAGAGAGAGAACCCCAAGCAGGTAACACACAGCCTGGGTCTGGGCTCACACATGGACCTGCGTCTCATGAACAGTGAGCTCATGACCTGAGCTGAAATCAAGAGTGGGATGCTTGGGGCGCCTGGGTGTCTCAGTCGGTTAAGCGTCCGACGTCGGCTCAGGTCATGATCCCACAGTTCGTGGGTTCGAGCCCCACGTCAGGCTCTGTGCTGGCAGCTAGCTCAGAGCCTGGAGCCTGCTTCGAATTCTGTGTCTTCCTCTCTCTCTCTGACCCTCCCCTGCTCACGCTGTCTCTCTCTCTCTCTCTCTCTCTCTTTCTCTCTCTCTCTCAGAAATAAATAAAAAAGAGTGGGATGCTTAACTTAGACTGAGCCACCCAGCCACCCCAAATTAGAATTTTTGATATGGCCTAAATGATTATCAGTAGAGGAAGAATTAAATTAATATGTAAGATAATACCTGTTTTGAGCTTTCTTAACTATTGCTTTTTTTTTTAGTTTGACTTAAAAAATTTTAAGTGTTATATACATGATAATGAAAATATTGAAAGAATTCTGAAATAAATAAGAAGGTAATAGTACTCTACATGTATTTCTGTAGCTTCTTCTCCCTTCCTCCATAATACCCTATGGATATCTAATATATATTTTTTAAGGATAATAGCCATTTAAGGGGCGCCTGGGTGTCTCAGTTGGTTAAGTGTCTGACTTCGGCTCAGGTCATGATCTCATGGTTCGTGGGTTTGAGCCCTGCGTTGGGCTCTGTGCTGACAGCCAGCTCAGAGCCTGGACCCTGTTTCAGATTCTGTGTCTCCCTCTCTTTCTGCCCCTATCCCACTTGTGCTCTGTCTCTCTGTCTCTCTGTCTCTGTCTCAAAAATAAATAAACTATTAAAAAATTTAAAAAAAAAGGATAATAGCCATTTAGTTGATTCAGCTATTACATACCTAATCACTGGAACTTGTCAGGAACATTCCTTCTCAAATAGTTAAAATGAGTGAACTATTGCACATGTATCATACTTCAATTGATTTGAGTCAGTATATATTTTTTTCATTATAAGATGACCCAAGTGGGGGTGCCTGGGTGGCTCAGTCTGTTGAGCCACTGACTTTGGCTCAGGTCATGATCTTGCAGTCTGTGAATTCGAGCCCTGCATTCAGCTCTGTGCTGATGGCTCAGAGCCTGGAGCCTGTTTTAGATTCTGTGTCTCCCTCTCTGCCTGTCCCCTGCTCACATTCTGTCTCTCTCGCAAAAATAAACAAACATTATTAAAAAGAAATGACCCAAGTGGTTTTTCCAGTAACAATTCAGTGTTATACATAGAGTAAGTAAAAGTGCTTTTGAAACTTGAATTGTAACGTTTTGGTTTAGTTTCTCTTGAAAAGAAGTAAGATTTCCTTAGACATCAGACTTCTGGAAATCTTGAGTACAGAAGAAAACCAAAAAGGATCTGAGCTACTCAAATAACCATCTAATGTACTTAGACTTTTTTCTCTGATGGTGGTCCTGTGATTCTTAATTTACATATAATGCTAAAAACCTATATTGCATATTAGGGGTAAAGGAGGTACCAGAGGCCAAGAACCTGAATACAGAGTCCATAAGGGAAGAATTTAACAAGGTTACCCTGGGGTATTGTGGTTAATAATGGGCTTAATAATGACTTTAATTCACCAAGATTTTATTAGGTTTATTTTGTGTTTTAAAAATGAGATCAGGAAAATGAGCATTGCATTTTAGTAAGATTTTTCCAATGATAGATTGCAATTAAAGGTCTTTGGCACTTGATTTTTAACTATTTCAAAAATCCATTTGCATTGCCTTATGGTGTTCAGTACATGGTGAATGAAGTTATTCATCATTGTGATAGAATTGGGCTATTGGTATATTTTAATGTTGTGATGTTATCTCCTTAATATTACTGTGAAATACAGAGTGTATTTTCTGTGATTATTAACTCTAAGCTCTTAGAATGCCACTACTTAATTGTTTTTATATTAGTTTCTATTATTCTGTCTTCATTTCTCTTTTGCATCCTTGTCACATTATCACTTCTCTTCATCATATATTTCAGTACATTTGGTATTCACTCTAATTTTTCTTCCCATTGATCTTAGATGTTAACAAAATATGCAGCTCTTTTGTCAGGGCAAGCTTTTTCACTGACAGATGATAATCAATTATTTGGTTGATTTTTTTTCTTTTTCTTTTTTAACACAAGTTAGTAAAAGTGTACTACTTTTTAATGTATGAGAATGGATTGTTGTACTCAGTGTCCTTAAAATTAAGTCATTGTTAAAAACTGCTTCTGCTCATTTATTTATTTATTTATTTTTAGGAGTAGTGAAGAAGTTCTTACTGCAGAAGATTGTGAAAATGTCTACCATCTGGTTTATTCAGCTCACCGGCCAGTAGCAGTAGCAGCTGGGGAATTTCTCTACAAAAAGTAAACCTGTATTTTTGTTATTTTGTAAAGTATACTTTTATGACAGTAATTCCCTGTGCTGTAATTGATACTAAAGATATATATAACTCATTTAAAAAAATTTTTCAGTACAGGTCATATCAAAACTTTCACATTTAAACCTTTAAAGATTTCAATTTCCCTTCTCCAATTCACTTAATTTGAAGCTAAATCCTTCAAGGGAAATTTGTCTTTGAATAAAATATATAAAAATATATCTAATTATATCATGTTAAGACTGACTTCTTCCTAATTTTTCATTCTTTTTTTCGATGTCAGCTTCCAAATATTGCTCTTCCTAATATAATATTTAGTCTTAAGCCTATTACTGTTTTGCTTTAGAAAATATTGGTTTAGCTTCAAGTGTTTGATATAGTTTGACATAAGAATCCCAAAAATCCTACAGTCTTTTTTATGTTGCTCTAACACCTCAGATCAGGTAGTATGGATAACAGTGTGACTATCTAGCCACAAAAAACATTCAGCAAATGTTATGTAATGGCTTTTAGCAAGAACAATTTGAACCCCATGGACTAAACTGTATATCTTTGAGATTTTATTAAAATGCCTATTTAGGGGAAGCATTTATTAGAAAGTTTTGCATGATATAAAATGTTCATACTCCAGTTTTCTATTGATCGCTACTAATAATAATTCTCTTTTGTTATATATAAGGAAAAACCACCATGATAACTATAGAAAGAGGCCACTAAATTCAGACTTTTGGATAATTGTAAGAAGGATAGAAAGAAAATATATGTTCAGTTTTAAAGAGATGAGTATCATAGATTTGGGGCATAAATGATACAGGCTAGTATAATATTTTTATGAAAAGGAATATTTGTATAAAATGCAGTAATGTTTTTAAAAAGAAATAATTCTTAACTCCATACCATTAACTTGAAAAGTTAATTTACGAGGACTTAGAAGTACTATCAAATTTGAAATGAAAAAGATTTATAGGAATTATTTGCTTGGGTATCATGTTGAAGAACATTTACTCTCCTTTGTTAGATGCTTAAATATGGAATACAGACAGTTTTTTTATTAAGAAATAATGGTTTTTTTTGTTCGAAAAGTAAATCTTTTGTGTTGATCGTAGGCTCTTCAGTCGTAGAGATCCAGAGGAGGATGGAATGATGAAAAGAAGAGGACGACAAGGCCCAAATGCCAACCTTGTGAAGACATTGGTTTTTTTCTTTCTGGAAAGTGAGGTTAGTTGATGTTGTTCATTTTGTATTTATGTTCAAAACAGTTTTGGAGAAAGGATTGGAATGTATATTTAAAAATTTTCCACTTATCACAGAAAATCTTGGATAGAATAGTTGTACCCATTACACAATATTAAAGAAAGGTTTTAACTTTTCTTAAGATGTTCAAATAATAGGATTTATATATAAGGCTTAAAGTGTGAGTTTTGGAATCAGAAAGACTTGATTACCAATTGAGGTCCTCTGCTTATTATTTGTATAACTTTATCTTACTTAGTCATTCTAAGCCCCATTTCCCTTGTAAAAATGTGGATAATAATTTCTTAGGTAACACTGAGCTAATCCATGTGAAACTCTTAACATAGACTCTGCATTTTGTTCTCAGTATTTGGTACCTGCTTTATTACTTTTGTTGTAAAGAAGGAGATAGGGGTTTACATTTAACATCAGCTCTTAGGTCTCCCTCAGGTTGAAAACCTGCCTGTTGACCAGAATTTGAGAGGATCCAATATACATTTTTGGTGTCCATATTATGTATTATTTAATCAGTTTTAGAGTCTTTTATTTAAATTTTCTAATTGTTTCCATATATAGAAATACACTTGGTTTTTGCATATTGACTTCTTATCTGTAACTTTGCTAAATTCTCTTATTTTGTAAGTTTTTAATAGATTCGTTGAGATGTTCTCTAATGCAATCAGGTCATTGCAGATAACGATAGCTTTATTTCTTCCTTTTCTCCATTTATGCCATTTTCCCTTGGCATTATTTTTTTTTTATTGTGTTTGTTTATTTTCTGAGATAGAGACAGACCAACCGTGCATGGATGAGTTGGGGCAGGGTGGACAGAGAGAGGGAGAGAGAGAATCCCAAGCAGGCTTTGCACTGTCCGTGCAAGCCTGATGTATGACCTGAGTTGAAATCAAGAGACTGAGCCACCCAGGTACCCTTCCCCTGGCATTATTGCACTGGCTAGGACATCTAGTAGAATGTTGAATAGAAGAGGTGAGAGTAGACATCTTTGGTTTATTCCTGATCTTAGTGGAAAAACATACAATATTTCTATGTTCTGTTACTAGTTATGGGTATTGTGTAGCTGTTTATACTGAGGATGTTTCCTTCTATCCCTTTTGCTGAGTTGTATGTTGAATGGATGTTAAATTCTGTCCAATGCTTTTTCTGTGTCCCTTAAAGATGATTGGTTTATTTTATCCTTCATTATGTTAATATTTGAATTATGTTGATTGGTTTTTTGAATATTGAACCAACCTTACATTCCTAGGATAAAACCTACTTAGTCATGATCTATTATCCTTTTTATATATTGCTGGTTTCTATTCCCTCTATATTCATGTTAAGATGTTGGTCCATATATTGTTTTATTTGTAATGTCTTTGATAAGTTTTGGTATCATTGCAATGTTAGTCTCCTAAAATAAATGGGAAAGCTATAGGGCCTTTTAAGCTTCACAGAATGAAGAGAAATAATATGCTTATACATTGAATTGATAAGTAAACATGTATTTTATGTTTTAAGTAACTATTATCACTCCCATTAAATCAAAGTTATAATATATTGTAATTGAATGTTAAACTCATAATATTGAGTAAAAATAGGCTAAACTTAAATGCATGTAATTGTTTCAGAATTAATTTTCTTGTTACGTATTTAGTGATTATTGTGAGGAATATTTAATGATACTACCTAACTAGGTTAACTTATACACAGCAAGCTAAGGCAAGTTTCTTCTTTGTCCTTTCTTCCATTTGACCTCAAAAAACAGATTGCTGTTGAGTTTGTATGTGATGCCAACAAAGCTTCCATTCTTTTGATTTGAGGCTAGTATACTATTTGTCTAAAGGCACATTGCTCTTTTTTTAATTTTAGTTACATGAGCATGCAGCATACCTTGTGGACAGCATGTGGGACTGTGCTACCGAGCTACTGAAAGACTGGGAATGTATGAATAGCTTGTTGCTGGAGGAGCCACTTAGTGGAGAAGAAGGTAAATGGTTGTTTTCTTGTCTAGACAGTTTTGAAAATAGATTATACTTACTCCATTTGTCTTTAATATTAACACGTAACTGAAAATCTTTGTGAATAATTTTATTTTTTTACACATGAACATGATGTAGAAAGATGTAGTTGCTGTCAATATTGTTGATTTTTTCCCCTTATATCTGTGTTCATATTTCTTTGGTCAAATTG
Organism: Proteles cristata cristata; assembly: GCA_017311185.1. Lineage (NCBI taxonomy): Eukaryota > Metazoa > Chordata > Mammalia > Carnivora > Hyaenidae > Proteles > Proteles cristata. Next base: position 122,917 of record JAESUZ010004365.1, on the reverse strand, counting down.
TGGACCAGTGATATACAGATTTGTGCTGTTCAGGATAGTTTAACTTTTTCGCATCCTTTCTGTGATACAGTAATGGGATTTTCTTTAGTACATTAGGTCAGATTCTGTAACAGGCAGAAGAAATTGTTATGTAATACTTATAAGTGGCATATAGGAAAAACAAATAGGTTAACTCTTTCTGATTATCTTTTTTTTTTTTTTCAGCACTAACAGACAGACAAGAGAGTGCTCTGATTGAAATAATGCTTTGTACCATTAGACAAGCAGCTGAATGTCATCCTCCTGTGGGAAGAGGGACAGGAAAAAGGGTATGTCAGTATAGTTTCAATATTTTAAGGTATATTTCTCCCTTTTCAGTACCATTAAATTAAATCCATTCTTGTTTGTAACTATAGAGCCATATTTTTTTATCTTAAATTTTATTTTTGAGGTGATCTTTGCTAATAAGTATTTGTCACAAGTAAATTTTAAAGCATTAGCAGTTTGGAAAATTTGAGTTCCTTCCATAAGATACTTATGTTACTGTAGGAGATACAGTGATAGACAGTCTCTGCTCAAGACTAAATGTAACTCACAAGGTACATTTTTTAAAAATGTGCATTTATTTTTGAGCAAGAGAAAGAGAGCTGGGGAGGAGCAGAGACAGAGGGAAAGAGAGAATCACAAGCACGCTCTGCACTGTCTGCGCAAAGCCCAGCTTGGGGCTCTATCTCATGAACTGCGAGATCATGACCTGAGCTGAAATCCAGAGTCAAATGCTTAACCAACTGCGCCACCCAGGTGCCCCTAGATTGGTGCATTTTTGTGTTTTGGTTGATTTGTAGACTTGATTTCTTTTTCTTTCAATAAAAGTTAGACATTAAAACTGATGGTTATTTATTAAGGTGGAGGAATTCCTATTTCCTTGAATTATTTTTTAATGTATCACTGCAGAGTTCACATATACTCACATTGTACACCAATAATTCCCCAGTCTTTTAAACTTTCTTGATTATGAGGCATAAAAATACAGGGTTTGTCACCTGGTATACACCTATGTATGTGTGTTTATGTGTAACTGAAACAAAACTTCATTAAACAATACTGAAACTTATGGTATGTGACGCATTTTTATTTTGTTTTCCATTTTTTTCTTGCTTTTTAAATTAATGACAGTGACTTACCATGTTGAATTCATAACCCATGGATTATGGCCCACAGTTTAGAGTAGGCTAAACTGCTACTCAGTCTCATTATTATATAAGCTCTTAAACTACATTTCCTATTCCTAACTGCTTCTTTATTCATCTAATGGTAGAATTGGTTAGTCTAATTGGGTATTGATTTTGCCTCTGGAATTACTGAAAGTTTTTTATTGTTGTTATTTTAGGTGGCTTTTAAAATAATTGCACAAGTTATTCTCTATTACTTTCGGGTTTCACGTTTTATAATAGAAATTTTAGTATCCATCATTTAAAATGTAGTTTCATTACTTATTTTGTATGTCTTGTCTTAAACTTGAGCACCTAATAATGTTAATAGGTTTACTAAATACTTAAAAGCATTGTTGTGTTCATTCAGGTGCTGACAGCAAAGGAGAAGAAGACCCAGTTGGATGACAGGACAAAAATCACTGAACTTTTTGCTGTGGCCCTTCCTCAGTTGTTAGCTAAGGTACATTTGTGTAATATCAGAGTGTTCCTAAGAAATTACAGATTTTATTTGGAATTGTCATGCAGATTTTTATCAGAATGTCTACTTAACATTATTGTGATGTTTTGTCATGATTTTCTTTTTATTTCAAAGTATTCTATAGATGCAGAAAAGGTGACTAACTTGTTGCAGTTGCCTCAGTATTTTGATTTGGAAATATATACCACTGGACGATTAGAAAAGGTACAGTGTTTTCTCTGTAAAAACACCTTGAAGAAAAATTATTGGTTTAGTTCATCTCATCATATTGTTTGTTTATATTTTCAGAACTTCTAATGCTAAAGGAAACCTGCATTTTATGTATCTTCTTTATTTTTTATACGTTGGATTTAAAGAAAGGCATTAATGAGGCTTCCTTTTGATTCATGCCCATAGCCTTACCCTCATTCCCACCAATTATGAGAATATATCTGATCATGTATAGAGATTGGGGTTAGATAACTGGATAATAACAATTATAAATGAGAGCAGTTAATATTCATTGAAAACTTTCACTATGTTCCAGGAACTATTGTACCTTCTTTGTATTCTCACCAAGGCCCTTTGAGATCAGTACTAGTATACCCATTAAAGCTGAGGAAATAAGCATGGGTGGGTCAGTGTATTTATTTACTTCGGCTAGAAAAACATCAAAATGTATGTCCTGTTTGTTGTGGAGTTATCATATTTGAAGCTTTTTATCTCAATAGTGTAGTCTTTCTGTGCCTATCATAGATATCTTAGTGTTTTTATATTTATGTTCCTTAGTTTTACTGAAAAAAAAAAACCTTTGATTTTGCAGCATTTGGATGCCTTATTACGACAGATCCGGAATATTGTAGAGAAGCACACAGATACAGATGTTTTGGAAGCATGTTCTAAAACTTACCATGCACTCTGTAATGAAGAGTTCACAATCTTCAATAGGGTAGATATTTCAAGAAGTCAACTGATAGATGAGTTGGCAGATAAATTTAACCGACTTCTTGAGGATTTTCTGCAAGAGGTATATATTACAAGTATTTTGTCAGTTGGGTTCCTCCCCTTCAGTAACTGAATTATTCACATGTCCTGGTCATAGTGCCTAGCAGTATGTTTAAAAATGTTCAGATTTTTTGTTCTTTGATTCATTGTGTTACTATTACTCCACCAAAATGGAAAGGTGGTAAGAATCTGACTGGGAGAAGGTGGAAATGAAAACTAATATTCCCTCCCCTTTTATTAATTAAAAAAAAAAAAAAGATCTCAGAAGTTACCAGGGTTTAGCTGAACTAGAGGCCATTAGGCAATTAGGGTATAAATGGAAAAGAAAAGTAGAACAAACCATGGCCATGTAGCCTCAAAAAAGAAGGCTATTTCTTAGTGTTTTGGCAGTGTTAGTAAGGAAAGGCAGTTAATGTTCTTTGATATTGTAAATCCTTGCTAAATTGCTGTTTTAGCCACTGTTCATTTGGGAGTTTCCTGTGTTTTGTTATATTTTCAAAGAAACTTAAATTGTGGCACTCATACACTTGTATATTTTGAGTTTTTATACTTTCTGGAAATATATACTTAACAGTTTAATTGACTTGGTTAAAATAAAAAGTCATAATTCTCAAATTAATGCATTTAGCCTTTTCCACCTCACTTTTATCATTAATGTTACAAAAATCATATGGACTTTTTAATTTTCAGTTTTCTTGTTTGTTACATTTTTAACTTTATTTATTTATTTTTTTTGGTGTGTGTAACATTCCATGCTTACTAAGTTTTGTTTAATTGGAGGTCTGTGCAAATATGTTAATGTACAATGATGGCGCTAGTTAAAAAAGTACTGATTTTTTAATATTTTTTGGGGGAGAGTGCAAGCAGTGGAGGGGCAGAGAGAGGGGTACAGAGGATCTGAAGCGAGCTCTGCGCTGATAGGCTGACAGCAGTGAGCCTGATGTGAGGCTTGAACTCATGAATTGCAAGATCATGACCAGAGCCGAAGTCAGACGTTCAACCCAACCTACTGAGCCACCCAGGCACTCTAAAAAATCGAATGGCTCTACCATTGGCTAGATATGATTGTGACTAGGACAAGTTAAGTCAAAATCAAGCAATGGATTAATTAAGTTTATTTTACTATATTTTTATAACAAAAAAAAAACCCATTTATTAATTTTTGAAGGAGAGAGAAGACAAAACCTGAGCTGGGCAAGGGCAGAGAGAGAGGGAGACACAGCATCCGAACCAGGCTCCAGCCTCTGAGCTGTCAGCACAAAGCCCAATGTGGGGCTCAGTTCGTGAGTCTTGAGATCATGACATGGGCCGAAGTCGGGTGCTTGACTGACTGATCCACCCAGGTGCCCTAAGCAGTGGATTAATGAAGTTTAATTACTTGAGTAGAAAAATTAAAATTTAGAAACAAAACTTTTTTTTTTTTAAGAGACACGGAGTTCAGTACAGTAAATTTGATAGTGTTTAAAAAAATTGTAAGTTTTATGCAGTAAGACTCATAAAATTTTCAAAAACTTAAGTTACTCTAAATTGGAAAATTGATACTTCAAAAGGTGTGGTGTCATTCTTGAGCACTATGTTTTTTTTTTTGTTTTTTTTTTTTTTAAATTATTTATTTCTGGGAGAGAGAGAGAGACAGGCGCGCGAGCAGCTGGAGGTCAGAGAGGAGAGTCACAGACTGAAACAGGCTCCAGGCTCTGAGCTGGCAGTCAGCACACAGAGCCCGACACGGAGCTGAGCCTGGAACCACGAGATCATGACCTAAGCGAAAGTCGGACGCTTAACCGACTAAGCCACCCAGGCGCCCCTTGAGCACTATGTTTTATTCATAGGTTTTATCTTTTAGGTGTTGTCATTATGATCTCTTGCTTGTCCTTTACTATATTTTTCGTTATTGTCCTAATGCATCTTTTACTGTGAAAGAGTAAATTATTTCCTGGTTTTGTGTCAAGGTTACTTTAAGGGAAAGGGGAGAGTGTCATTCAGTTTTTCTCTCTTGGGTATAATGTATCTGTGATAACAACTCTATTGACTCATTACTCTAGCCATATTGCTTTAAATTTCACCAGATCTAGGTATTGAATGAGAAAGTTAATTTGTGGTGTTAGGTTATTTTTCCAAAGGTGGTATCACCAATGTGATAGCCTACAGTTTTTCACTTGGGTAGTTACTAAGGTTTAATGTTGTGTAATTAATATTTGTAGGGTGAAGAGCCTGATGAAGATGATGCATATCAGGTATTGTCAACATTGAAGAGAATCACTGCTTTTCATAAGTAAGTTGAATTTTAATGTTTTTGATTGCTTAAAACTAGCAAAATCAAAACCACTTTGCATGTTTTAGGGTTATAATGTTATCACATTTTGCTAGATTTCTTGTGCTTTTATATAAAAAATAGTTGGTAGAGTCATGTTTTGAATTGAGGGGTAATTGACAAATTATCAAACAATTATCAAACAGTATACTTTTTAAAACCTTTTTTTTTTGGTTATGGGTGCTTGTTAAAAAGTTTGTTTTATTTACTTGAATAGCATTTTGTTAACATTAAAGTCCAAAATCACTCAAAGTTTTAAACATAACTTGTTTTTTACAGTGCCCATGATCTTTCAAAGTGGGATTTGTTTGCTTGTAATTACAAACTATTGAAAACCGGAATTGAAAATGGAGACATGCCTGAACAGGTTTTTATTTATTTTCAAGTTACATATTTAACTTCAAGAATGAAAGACTTGTAACTTTTTCATTTTAACTGTATTCTTTTCTTTTTACAGATTGTTATTCATGCACTGCAGTGTACTCACTATGTAATCCTTTGGCAGCTTGCAAAGATAACTGAAAGCAGCTCTACAAAGGTTTGTGGTGGTCCCGGGAGGTTCTTAATTATGCTCGGTGTCATTAACTGTTTTTAGAACATGTACACATTTAATAAGATCAATTATTTCAGCCAAGTGTTGCTTATTTCTACAGTACCATTTAGGCATGTATACCATTACAAAGTTGTGTTTGTAGTTTGATATATATTCAGTGAAAGAACATTAATAAGTTATGTTGCAAGGCATAATTTTAATTTTTTTTTCACATTTTAAGGTGGCATAGTTTATGTACGTCCATATTCTCAATAGTATTGAGAACATACAGAAACATAGATTTTGTAAATTATGACCAAGAGCCTTTGAAACCAGCATACAGCTATTGGATTATATAAACTGAAGACTTCAACAAGCCTGTTGCCCTTAGATCTTCTTGGGCCTCAGTATTGTTTTAGGATCACTTTGTTCATACCTAGATCTGTCTGCTGATGTTCGAAATTCATGATAAATCACTTTCTGGTTGAGTATAATGTGGCAGCTACAGGGTAGTAGAACTTTATCAGAATTGTATCCATAATGGTAATCTTTGATGTGGTCAGTAATTGAACTAAGCAATACTGCCTCTTTAATTTATGAACTGGAAACTTAAGCATGGTACTTGCAGTAGATGTTGCCTTAAATATTATGTAATATTTTTACAAATATTAAGCACTTTCTGGAAGATGGAGAAATAGATGCTCATAGCTTCTTTCCCTCAAAAACCATTGTTTTGATAATAAATTTCTTTTGCATAAAATCACAGAATAATTTCAAATTCTTAGAATTTCTCTAAGTTGATAATGCACAAGATGCTGTTATATCCACAAATGGATATTTCCCCCTTGAAAAAGCAATTCAGTTCTGTTGTTAGTGTACTTTTTGTCAAACACCCAAGAAATTTATTTAACTCAATACCAAGCTCCTAGTAGGAACAATAGCCATATTAGCAAATATGATTGCTCATTTAAGTCAAAAGCATCGAATTAAAAATTAAAATGGGAAAGGAGATTATATTTTGAGTAGAGAAGAAAGGGTAAAAATGAATGTCACTGAATCAAAATTCTTCTGAAGCTTAGTTGACTGTTCTTTACCAAATCAGTCTCCAAATTAAAACTTGTTTTTCTTTAACTTTATGATCTATTACAATATATATTCATATTCTCTCATTTGGGATCTGGTATTAGGTGATGAGTCAAGGTTATACCTTAAATTAGAATGATCTTTGTAGAATAGTTTTATATTTTAAATTAACTGGTAAATGTTTATTAAAAAAATGTAAGGAAATGATTTATTTATATTGAATGTTTATAAGACCTTAAGTTTTTTTTAATTTGAGCAAAACCACAAAACTCATTTTCGTCCATCTCTGTTTTTAAAAAGTACAACTGGTATCCTTCAAATAAGAAATAAAAGATACCATCTGTTTAATTATTAATTAATTTCTTCTGTTCAGCAAGTGGCTACCTTTCAAATTACAAAATGATGATGGAGCATAAATCTTTACTCTGTATGCATTCTTAGGTAGTAGATTTATTAAAGATCATCATATATTAGCCATTATAAGTTTTCTCATTTTAAAGGACCCAGATCACTTAGGATATTATCCATTAATATACTTGTCATTTTTAAGGCTGCAATTTGTTGTGAATTTTAAGAAAAATGTTCTGATTTGTTTTTTCTTTCTGATAAATAATAAAGAAGAATTTAATTCTAATGTACACGCAGAGTTAATATAATTTAATATATGATCTATTTCATGTAATTTGAAGTATCTTAAATAATAAATGATTTTTTTATACAATAAATTGTTTATGTTAAATTTTTCAAGGAGGATTTGCTGCGTTTAAAGAAACAGATGAGGGTATTCTGTCAGATATGTCAGCATTACCTGACCAACGTGAATACTACTGTTAAGGAGCAGGTTAGTAATTCCTATAGATAGCCATCTTTTGTAAGCAACCCTGACAAATGTCTGAACTAATACAGAAAATTAAAGTAATACTGAGGTTGAGCAAAGTAGAAATGACTTGTATCTATCTGTCCATGTATATATATGATGCTCAACAAATAGCTTAATGTATTGCATATGGAATCTATAAGTTGTATTATAGATAAGCCTCATACTGTAGTTATTCTGTTATTGTTTCTTTATGACTCACTTGGTAAACAGACCCATATATACAAATTAGATGCATGAGATTACATAAGTTACTCTTTTTTCAAAAACTATTTATTTCCAGAGAGTTCATGTGAGTTGGGGGAGGGCTAGAGAGAGAGGGAGAAGGAGAAGCCTGAGCAGCCTCCGTGTTGTTAGCGCAGAGCCCCAGGTGTGAGATCATGACCTGAGCCAAAACCAAGAGTTGGGACACAACCGACTGAGCCACCCAGGCGCCCCATTGAAATAAACAAGTATGCCTCAGGGAGGAGAATGGGTCCATATGGTTTTGTCATCTCTGAGAATATTAACAGAGAGATACTGATATTCCTGCCCATCCTGATTGTGTACATTATTTTTCCTTTAGTGGATTTGGTCTGAAATAAAAATTTTAATCATTTTTCTGCCTTCAAGGTGTTACCCTCACACTTCCTATACCCTCATGATTTCATTACTACTGTTTATCTCCTCATTTTGGAAATATCTTGTTAAATGCTACCGTAGTTAATTTTCCCATCTGTAATGTGAATTCTGGTCCCTGGACTAAAAGCCTATTTAGTTTTAATTCCCTAATAGAGGATTAAGGTTTTTTTGGACATATGCTTTTTACGTGCTTCTCTGAGGAAGACATTTTTATAATCATCAGAAATATTAATGATGACACAGTGAAAATGGTTATGGTGATTTCAAGGGTTGGTTTGTTTGTTGTTGTTGTTGTTGACCATTTCATTCTCCTTAACCTTTGCATATTGGGATAGATCCCCAGCCGTCATCATAAGTGCTGTTTTCAGCAGTTTGTTTTCTGTTGGGTACTCTTTATTTATTTTTCATTTTGGGGGATACTGTTCATTTTAATTTAAAGTGTATTCTTAAAGCTACAATGACAGTAGTTCAGATATAGTCATCCAACTAAAGCGATCAGTAAAGGTCAACCTTTGTATTTGTCACTTGTCTTTATTTTATTTTATTTTATTTTAAAATCTCAAAACTGATTTCATTGAAATACATTTGGAATTTTATAGTGAAAACTTTACAGTCAGTATCCAACTATTAATCTTATTTTTCTTATTTCCAACTCCCTCTTGTCCCTCCCATACATACATGCTTGGGCATAAACATATTAGAAGATATTAAATGGCCAAGATCCAGTTATTGAATTTCACGTTTTTCTTGCAGAAGTATGAAGTATATTCTTATAATTATTACATTGCTGAATTTTCCAGTTTTAAGTATATAGTTTTGAATTGTAGCAATAAACGATATGGAAATTCGGCTCTCATCTCTACAATTCACATGAAAGGAAGAAAAGTTTCTGTAGGTAGTAAAATGAGTTTAAACTCTTAGGATATGATTTTAATGGAGGTATACATTGATGCAAATTTAATACATGAACTGTTACTTGATATATTTTTATATTCCACCAAGATATTGAGCTTAATATTCCCTGTTGCTTAACAGCGTTCACACAATTCCTTATAGGTTATCCTATGTAACCTCCTATATAACCTGTTGTTTAGGCTTTGGCAATTAATTATTTGTCCTGAAATAATTGGTCATGAATTATCTTCAGTGTCAGTCTTCCTACCAGCTTCCGGCAGTAATTCCCGGTTAGTTCACTTGACCTGCCAGTTCACCTAATTAGTAAATACCAACATGCTTATCACTTTGTGTTCTTATGGTGTATGTTGCAAAAGTTTTTGTAAACTCAAATATCCTGATGGGTATAAATGACTACTATAATAGCAAAATGAGGAGAGAAGACTGAAAGAAGAGATGAAAGCATTAGGTAAAAGAGAAAAAAACTAAATTTGGTTAGTTCCAAAAAGGTAAAACCATTAATGAGATCTGCCTTGTGTTCTGTGGTATACTCTTAGAATCTGTCTAGCAGTAGCCTTCCTTGAAATGTTATTCGCTATTGACTTTGTGATCCCCAAATTCTATTTTCTTTACAATCCCTTCCCAGTAGGTAATTAAAATTTTCTAGTTTCCTTCTGACTATTTTTACTAGTGTTTGGCTCCATTTAAAACTCGTGGCAAAGTTTTTATAAAGCCCCTTAAGATACAATGTTAGCTTACGTTTAATATGATATTATCAGGTTTGCTTGATGAGTAATAAATAGGCACAAAATCGGTTGTGTTTTTTCTTTACTTAATCACCACACATAATGAGAACAAGAGTGCTTAAAAAGTACCAGAGACTTTGTGATCTCTCTTCTGAGAGATATTCGATCTCCTTGGTATAAGTTTTTGTCTTCCATAGAAGAACAGAATGGTACAAAGTTCATATGTTATTTTGTATTTAGTAATGTATAACATGAGGCATTGTCATATAGTATAGAGTGGGATTTGGAGTCAGAAAACCTGAGGTTGAGTCCTGACTGCATGTTTTGGTAGTGTTAACATATTCACATCACTTACAGATTGATGAAAAGAAAGAGTATTTGTGAAGTTACCTTGCAGTTAGCAAAGCATGACTGCATATACTAGTAACCATTATCTTAAAAATTACATTCTTCAGCTTTAAAAATTTAGGAAAATACTAAACACTAATTTTTGTAAGCAAAAGTTAGATTCTGTTTCTGTGTTAAATATGTTACTTGTGGTAGTTGGTGAGAAACCTTGAATTATAGCATGCTGTACTTTTTTTTTTTAATAGGCCTTCACTATTCTATGTGATATTCTGATGATCTTCAGCCATCAAATTATGTCTGGAGGACGTGACATGTTAGAGCCATTAGTTTACACCCCTGATTCTTCATTGCAGTCTGAATTGCTTAGCTTTATTCTGGATCATGTCTTCATTGAACAGGATGATGATAACAACAGTGCAGGTAATTTTATTGACCCTTTTTAAAAATTATTTTTCAAACGTTTATTTATTTTTGATAGAACACAAGGGGGAGAGGAGAAGGGAGAGAGGGAGACACAGAATCTGAAGCAGGCTACAGGCTCTGAGCTGTCAGCACAGAGCCCGACACAGGGCCCAAACCGATAGACCATGAGATCATGACCTGAGCTGAAGTTGGTCCCCCAACCGACTGAGCCACCCAGGTGCCCCAGTATCGTTTTGTTAAATCTTTGTATCCACCAGAAATTTAAGTAAGTCATAGAATACTTATTGATATGTTCTTCTGAAAACTTGAAGCACAGGTCCATGTTCTAGCACATTTGTATTAATTTTTTGTAATATTGTAAAGATAATGCAGTATCTCAGGGCATAGGCTTTGGAGTCAGATCTTTGCATCTCAGTAGCCCCAAGCCTGTTTTTCTAATTTGTAGCTACCTTACAGAAATGTGTGAATTAATTGAGCAAAGTGACTTGTATATACATGCCTGGGCATGAAGTCAGTTCTCGATAAAATTTATTCCCTCTTGTCCTTAGTCGTTGGTATTACCAGTTTTCAGGTAGTTCGAGCAGAATAAAGTGTTTCTTTAAGTGACATTTCTGTTGTATACTTTTTAAAAAATAGTTTTTAATTTTTTATTTATTTTTGAGAGAGAGACAGTGTGAGCAGGGGAGGGTCAGAGAGAGTGGGAGATACAGAATCTGAGACAGGCTCCAGGCTCTGAGCTAGCTGTCCGCACCGAGCCTGACGTGGGGCTCGAACCCACAAACCATGAGGTAATGACCTGAGCCGAAGTCGGACGCTTAACTGACTGAGCCACCCAGGCGCCCCTGTTGTATACTTTTATAACATAGGTTTTCATATTTTGGGAGGTATTAAACTGTGTAATTTGTCAGTGTTAGAAGAAAATGTTTGAAACTGTTCTGTTAATGTCTGAGGCAGTGAAGAATGTTCACAGGAAAATAACTGCACCAACCTTGCCTAGTGTTAAGTTACTCTTTCTACTCTTAACTACATACACAGATGCCTTACTTGAAAAAGAAGTCATGGAAAAATAGTGTTGGGTGGCTTCTTTCTGGGTTTGTTTTTAATTTGAAGCTATACATGAAGGGCACTATAACATCAATATACATGAATCTCCATGCATATTGTGACACATCACTGCAAATTAGATTTTACATAAATAAAATTCTAGACATGGCTTATAGCTTGTTTTTATCAGTAAAGAACTTTGTTTCTCAAGTATTAAAAACTTAGTCAAAACAGAATTGAGAAACCTAGAGTAGCAAAAACATTTGTCAAACGTCCATATATTGAAGTTTATTTACTTAAAATTTTTTACCTTTTACTTCGAGCTGTTGGTTTAGAGTTTTATTTTTTTAACATTAGTTGACATTTATTGGTCAGCAGGCAGTACACTAGATATGCTAAAGATCTCAAAAAATGAAACAAGGGCTTTTCCTTTGAGAATTCAAGTGGAAAAGCCATACCTATTATTTTTTTCATGTTTCTTAATGTATTTTAAGAGAGAGCATAGGCAGGGTAAGGACAGAGATAGAAGGAGAGAGAGAATCCCAAGCAGGCTCTGTGCTGTCAGCCCAGAGCCTGACTTGGGGCTTGAATTCCTGAACCACGAGATATGACCTGAGTAGAAATCAAAAGTCAAATACTTAACCAACTGAGCCACCCAGGTGCCCTGAAAAGACATATCCAGCAACAAATAATTTCAGTGCAGTTTAGTAAAAGGCATATTCCCGTTGTTGTGGGCTTGTAGAGAAAGTTTTAACTGGTCTGGGAGTCAAAACACTGAAATAAGCTGACATCTGAATCAGATCTTAAAAGAGATGAATAGGAGTTTTTAAAACTCCTATGGGAAAGCATAGTTGCATTCCAAAAACTGATACAGAATCAGTTTTGGTTTATAACCCTTTTGTTAATTGGGTGACTGCCTCTTCTTCATTTATTTTATTAAAAAATTATTTTTAATGTTTTATTTATTTCAGAGAGAGAGAGAGACAGCTGTGAGCAAGGGAGGGTCAGAGAGAGAGAGAGGGAGATACAGAATCTGAAGCAGGCTGCAGGCTCTGAGCTAGCTGTCAGCACAGAGCCCGATGTGGGGCTTGAACCCATGAACCGTGAAATCATGACCTGAGCCGAAGTCAGAGCTTAACCGACTGAGCCACTCAAGGGCCCGGTCTCTTTTTCACTCATAACATGAAACTAGAATGGGAATAAGCTTGCCGATACTCCTTAGTTTTCTAGGAGCTTGTTGAAATTACATTTAGTCTTTTTGGACTCTCCCCCCCCGCCCCCCCCATTTAAACCTTAAAAATGAAATGTATTCCAGGTTTTTTGAAAACTATAAAATATAACATTTGTCCATATCTACCACTAACATTTGTCAAATTTTGCCTTATTTGTTACTGATTTTTATTTATTAAGGAATAAAGGGTAGATACAAAAGAAATCCTTGTTTTTATCCCTGCCCAATCCTATTACTCTTTTTCCCTGGAAATAACGGCTATCCTGAATTTGATGTTATCATTGTTTGCATTTTCATTTTATTATTAGAAGTTTATATTCTGATAGCAATATATAGTTTATTTTCTGTTGCTAGTTTCCACATAAATGGTATTATGTTGAACATTTTATTTTGCATCTTTTTTGCATTAACATTTTTGAAATCTGTCAGTGTTGACATACGGTTATAGCTTATTCATCTTGCCTGCTGACTATTAAATAATATTAATTAACCCTACTTTATCCATTTTTATATATATTTTTTATTTTAGAGGGAGTATGAGCAGGAGAGACAGAGAGACAGACAGACAGAGGGAGAGAGAAAGAATCCCAAACAAGCTCCATGCTCAAATCAGAGCCCTACGTGGGGTTTGATCCCACAACTGTGAGATCATGACCTTAGCCGAAATCAAAAGTCAGATGCTTAAAACCGGCTGAGCCACCCCACCACATTTTTATATTGATGAACATTTAGGTTGTTTTCAACTTTTTTCCTATAATAGTGTTACAACAAATACTTATACATATCTCCTTGAGCACATGTGCAAATGCTTTTCTAGTGTATATCTAAGAATGGAATTGCCAGATTCTATAGTCCTTGTGCATCTTAAACTTGACCACATGTTGTGAAATTATCTCCGTAGTTGTATTGTTTTATTCTCTCACCAAGAACGTGAGTTTCCATTGCTCTTCATTCACATGTAACCCCTGGTGTTGTAGATCATGGTTATTTATTTGATTTATTAGTCCACATCAGATGAGGAGGAGAACGTAAAACAGAGCACGCTTCTCAAGACAGTGATAACACAGAATAATAATGGCAGCTGACCTCTATGAAAGGCCTTGTATGTGAGATACTTCTCTAACATTGTTTAATCCCCACAGGTGGCTAGTTTTCGATAAGTGGGGAAAAAAAACCAGAGTGCCTGGCTGGCTCAGAAGTGCATGCGATTCTTGATTCAGGGTCGTGAGTTCAAGGCCCACATTGGGTGCAGAGATTACCAAAAAATAAATAAATAAACTTAAAAAAAAAGAAGCAAAATAAACCCAAAATCAGAGCTCAAAAACTCTTCAATACATGGGTAATTTGGTCTGTAGGGGGAAAACATCTATATACATACCTCCCAAGAGTAGTACTAAACAGTAATTGGAAACAGTATTGTACAGAAATCCATTATAATCTCAGAGATGTTTAAAAAAAGCTCATATAGTCAGTGTAATCTTTTTTTTTTTTTAGTCAGTGTAATCTTTTAAAAGAGCAAATAATACATTTTAGGTTTCTAATCAAATGGCTTTGGGATTCTGGAATATGTACTTGTGATAACTTTTTCTGGTACTCTGAAATTCCTGGTTTCAAAATTTTTAACTTACTAGCAATTATCAAGGATTATCAGAGACAGGGTAAAATAAGCATTTGTTTTAAAGAACATTCTTATTTTACACAAATTAGTTGTTTGATATTGGTGATCTTATATTGAAGAGCTGATAGGACATGCACCTACTTTTCTCAAAAGAGGAAACGTAAATGGCTAACAAATGCACAAAAACCTTCTAACTTCACTGCGAACCAAAGAAATGTAAATCAAGATAAGATAGTTTTTGTAAGGAATTTCCTTTGTGAAATTTGTCCAGAGGAAAATGATTTATGTAGCTTTATATATAAAAGGTTTCATCACAATTTCATTTGCAGTATCAAATAATTAGAAACCATCTTTTGGCAGTACTTGGAGGCTATAGTTCAGCTTCCTTGACTGTAGAGTTGGAAATAAGTCTCACTTCTTGATAACTCTGAATATCAACCTCTCACATACTGGATCAAAGCAGAAATGTGTGAAGCCGTCTTAAAAAGAATAGTTCCTAGGCTAGACTTACTGAATATATGTAATATGCATAAAATAAGTATGGGGATGGGATGTTCATCCTTGAAGGGATAGGAGAATTTCTGAGGTTGGCTGCCCCCTGTGAAGAGCCTTAACCAACAGACCTTGAATATGCAGATCTCGTTGGCAAACTATCGAATTAGGGAAGTGGATGAACGATTAGGGTTAGGCAAGCTCAGAGTGACTTCACTAAACACCAGTTCCTTTGACTCACTCCACTTGTTCCTGTTATGTCTTCAACAAGCAGCCTTATGATTACTGTTTGAATTCACAGACATTCTCTCTGTTGGGATTAATGGACTGATCATTCACTGAGATATTAGGAGTGATTATAATTTGCATTTTATTTAAATGCTTTTTCCTTATTTTTCAAGTTCTCCAAAATAAAGGTATTTTAGAGTAAGAATTAAAAAATACATATGGCAGAAGTAAAATACAGATGGCTTAATGTTTATAACTTTTTTTCTCAGATGGTCAGCAGGAAGATGAAGCCAGTAAAATTGAAGCTCTGCACAAGAGAAGAAATTTACTTGCAGCATTTTGTAAGCTAATTGTATATACTGTGGTGGAGATGAATACCGCTGCAGATATCTTCAAGCAGTATATGAAGGTAAAGTTGAAAAATGGATAGCAACTTATTTTTATAATGCTTAAAAGAAAATGAATGTAACACTGGCTTTTAAGCCTGATTGCCATTGAATTTTTTAGATAGAAAATTACTTTTCTAGCACAAGATAAAATTTCTTTTAAAATTTAACGTTTTCAGTAACATGACTTCATACTTCTACTCTTCTATTAATGGACATTTTGGGTTTGCTGAGTTCACTTCTTTTAGAGTGTTGGAAACATGTTGTCTTAGGTTAACTAGCACTATTAGAAATTACCTTTGGGGTTTGGTTTAAGACAACAGGATGGTGTTTCTCCTTTTCTTGATATAGCATAAAAAGAGTATTGTTCTAGGAGTCAGGAGACCTGGCTGTTATAGTTCTGGCTTGGTTATTCTGCAGCTCGTGACCTTGAGTAATTCAATGCCTTTTGTGTCCTGTCTTTCTTCATCTGTTCCACTGTGATAACTAAGGTTCCTTTAGGTTTTGAAAATCTGATTCGATTCAAAGTACCTGTGAGATTCTCTAATTTTTAAGTGGTAGTAGAAAGTATATCATTAGTGGTACTAATGAAATATGACTAAATGTGGTAAGATAGTTACCCTTTAATCCTTTCTCAAGTAAAATCTAATTATAAACGTGAACTATTTTTTTAAACCTTTGCTGTCACCAAATAAAATGTGTAATAAATTTGTCAAAACCTAATTAATTCTCTTTGAAATATTTTGCTACATGATAGAGCTCTCTTAGAACTGTTGTAAATTACTTTAGAACTTAAGTTATTTGTCATTATTTTTAGATTTTTTTTTTTTTAAAACCTAAGGTTGTGAAGTCATTTTACAAGTTTAAATGTTTTGACTTAGGTATTGTAAAGACAGTTTTATTAGTCATAAGGGTATGGTTATCCTGTTTATCTCTGATAGTTCTGTATTCATCTTGAAACAAGGTCTTAAATTAGAGAAAAAATTCATGTTCAATGAATGTATAATACAGATGTCACACACAGTGAGTTTTCTTTTAAATGCTAACAGGCTATTAGTTTCCATAAGCCAAATTAATAAAGTTGGAAACTACATGTGACCTGCAGGCCCGTAACAATGAGTAAGTTATAAATGTAACTGTGATTATATTCTTTGTCTCGATAATTCACAAAGAGCACAAGAACTTTGTTTATATCCTCTGTGCTACTTCTGACAATATGCATAGCCTGATTACGGTTTTATTCCGCACCTCCTTAAATACCAGGTCTGGAGCTTAATGTGATTGGATCTCAGCTGTCTATTTCAGAGTTGACTGGTGTTAGGGATTATATGCTTAGAAATTATTTTAAAGTTTGGTAACATTTTCTTCCATCTTTGAATGTGTAATTTCAGCCAAATACATATTTTATGACATATTCACATGGCTTACATAAAATTCGTCTTCTTGCCCAAGAGTTTTAGGAGATAAAGCTCTGATTTGTTCAAATTTCTTTTCTAGTATTATAATGACTATGGAGATATCATCAAAGAAACGATGAGTAAAACAAGGCAGATAGACAAAATTCAGTGTGCAAAGACCCTTATTCTCAGTTTGCAACAGGTAAGATAATAACGAGTATCAACTTAGGTAAACATAATTAACACCTAATAGTTTTCAAGGTAACAAGTAGGAAACTGGGCAAAGGATGCAGTAGACAGTTATTAAAAGTAGAAATACATGATTTTTCAATCTCACTAGTGGACATTGTGCAAGCGAGATCATCTTTTGCTTTCAGACTGGCAAGATTGGCAACACTTACAGCTATCTAAGGTATGGAAGAAATAGGTACTGTCAGCAGTGTGTATTGATTGGTACAGCCTTCCGGTAGTCAGGCGTTTGGGAGTATATGTCAGAATGCATAATGTATAGGCCATATTTGGCAACACTTCAGTTCTACTTTTAAAATTTTTCACAAAGTGGTAATATGACAAGTTTGCAAAAAGAGGTACACAGTATCACACATGGCAGGATGTTTTAGAATAGCAAGAAATTAGAAATAATCCAAATGTCCATCAATTAGATATTAGATTAATGTATTGTGTAGTGCATCTCTGCAATAGTTATTGTGTAGTACTTAAAATTGTTATCTTTTTTGAGTAGCACTTAAATGTTGTGAAGATTTGTGTTTTTTTTTTTTCATTTTCACATTTACCTTAATGAGCGTTTATCAGTCTTAAATCAAACCACAATACTCATTTTCATTTTGACAGTGGTGAGGCAGGTTTAACCAGGCAAAAATCATTTGCTTAATATGCATTAGTCTATGGAGACCAAATGCATGTAGAACATAACCCAGCCTATTTCAGTTTGATAAATTTTCTTTTAAGAAATCTAGGTATTAAATTTCTTAATTCCATTTGCACATTTCTATATTCTTTAATGTTTAATAGAGCACAAGCAGGAGAGAGGCAGAGAGAGAGGGACAGAGGATCTGAAGTCTGCTCTGTACTGACAGCAGCGAACCTGATGTGAGGCTTGAACTCACAGAGCACACGATCATGACCAACTGAGGCGCCCAGGCGCCCCTTTCCTGAGCATTTTAAATCACTGTATAGTATTCCATTTTATAAAGGGACCATAATTTAACCAAGATCTCTTCTCATTTGATGTTGAGGTCTTTTACTATCCTTGTCATTATAAAGAACACTGAAACATTTTGTACCTGTGTATCATGCACAGATACTATTATTCCTTTGAGTAAAGTCCAGTAATTAGAATTACTTAGATAAAGGACAACAAAATTTTATTTTTCACTACAGATTGCTTTATAGAAAGGTTATCTTTATGTTTCTAGCAGGTCACAGTGCTCATTGCATGATATTCTTTTTTTTTTTTTTACATGCATATAATTTTATTTTGTAGCATATAAGAATGAGTAAAATGAGATGTCAGGTTAGTATTTATGAATGGGAGTTAGGTATTGACTCAGAAGCAGCATGAGACAAGATTCTGGAGGAGCAGGAAATGTTCTAGGATATGCTTTCATATATATGTGAATATACAAATGGAGGGGCGCCTGGGTGGCTTAGTCGGTTAAGCGTCCGACTTTCGCTTAGGTCATGATCTCGCGGTTACGTGGGTTCGAGCCCCGCGTCGGGCTCTGCACTGACTGCCAGCTCAGAGCCTGGAGCCTGTTTCAGTCTGTGACTCCCTCTCTCTCTGACCCTCCCCTGCTCACGCTGTCTCTCTGTCTTTCCTAGAAATAAATAAAAAAACATTAAAATTTAAAAAAAAAAAAAAAAAAAAAAAAAAAAGAATATACAAATGGAAAGATGCATTTGTGATTAAGAGTGATAATACTTTTGTTATCTTACTGTTAAATGGTGCACTTCAATTAAATTTTTTTTTAATTATTTAAACTTTAGAGTAACTTTTTAAATTTTTTATTCTATTTTATTTTTTTTTGTATTTTATTCATTGCATGATATTCTTATCAGTAGCAGCCATTATCTGTTGAAAACCTTGGCCATTTGGTAGTTGAAAATTATGTTTTATTGTGCTTACATATACTGGAAGTTCTTGATATGAAGATTCATCATTTAAATGTAAAATAACAGCATTGTTGCCTAATAATTGAGTGGGTTTCCTTTTTCTTTATATTTTTATATGCTGTTTTAATATCCAATTAATTCCAGCAGAATAGAATTGTACCATAACGAACCTAAAGAGTTCCTAATGTCAGTAACTCCCTCTAGTCTGAATATATGAAGTGCTGTAATTTTGGTCATTTCTATCATGTTCTTAAAAATCCATGTTTTAGAATAAAATGCAATGCCTCATTTATGGATTATCTAGAGAATATGAGATCTTAAAAGATGTTAGTAATCCATGCTTCCTACAAAACTCTAACATGCTTTCTTTCTTTCCAAACAGCTTTTTAATGAAATGATACAGGAAAACGGCTATAATTTTGATAGATCATCCTCAACATTTAGCGGCATAAAAGAGCTTGCTCGACGTTTTGCTTTAACTTTTGGACTCGATCAGTTGAAAACAAGAGAGGCCATTGCTATGCTACACAAGTAATCTTCAAATATTTTATTCAGCTCTCCTGTTTTTTAATCATGAAATTTTTTTGTATTTACTTCTTTTGTTTAGAATAACCAAATTCAATTGATGCTTTATTATTTTTTTTTTTCAAATCTGTGGCATATCTCCTTTCTTGAGAACCAGTAATAATGCTATCTCCATTAACACATGTGTTGGGACTAAAACTTCTTTTATAGAAAGTCTTTACTTTAATTAAAACAATACAAAAATCTTTATAAATTATGTGAAGAAAAGCAACACATATTCATCAGGTATTATAAAATCTCTTTTAATAGCTTTTATTATAATCTCACTGCTAGGAAATTTTTGAGATTTGATTCAATTTTTGTCTTTCTGGTTCTGTTTTCTCTTTTGTAGTGATCTTTTCCCTTGTTTTGAGCCACAGCCTTCTTTCTGTCTGCATATATTCTTTCCCTTATCAAAATAAAAAATTATATGACTTTATTTTGGGCATGTAATTTAGCATTCAATCATACTTTTAAATAGTATATTTTAGAGTTTTAACATAACCAGCACGTGGATAGTAATACCCTTTATTTCTTAATTCTGGATGAAGAGCCTGGCCTTTGGGAAAATCAGGAGGCTTGGACTCTCTTTCATGAAAGCTCTCTGTTTAATTTGTGTCTCTTTTACTCCTTGCTTAGTTATAAAAGTGTTAAATGTCTCCTGCAGATATTTTTCTTTTCTTTAAGTTAGTCCCGTTCCTTCCCCTGCTTTAACTCACTCTCTCCTTTCACTTTGTTCTAAAAGACTCAAATTCCTTTTTATGCCTTTTAGTAATATATTGGATGATAATTTTAGGTACTATTTAAGGACCACACATGTAGTGATTATTTTGAGAAAGTAATATATTATTTTCTTCACGTAGTATCCTTCCATTCCTCCCTCCTTAATTTCATCGGATTGTTTTTTTACACATTTATGTTTTTGATAGAGTATAAGAATATAATACTGAATTGTCTTGATTAGAGGTATTTATTATTAAATAAATATATTTAAAATAGGCCTTGGGTGAAATTAAATTTTGAAATTTACTCTTAAATTATACTATCAGAAATAGTTTTTAATAATTATTTTTAAATTAGTTCTATGCGTTATAGTAAGTCTCCTTTATGTCTTGAAAAATACATAATGTTTCTTGATCATTACAAGAAAGAATTAGTACTATTTTCTTTGGAGAAGAGAACCAAGAATGTAGATATACCAAACCACATTCAAAGTAAATCCTAGCTGGTGTGTGTGTATGCTGTGTGTTTTAGTTTTAAAATAACAGTGACATAAAATGTAAATGTATTTGTTCATTCTCATGCTATAGCCTCCTTATTCTCTTTATTCCTCAGATTGAATGCATGGCAGAGGAAACCTCTTAATAATGAAGCAAAACTATAGAGAGAAATTTCCTTTCTGTGTTATTAAATTTTATATTGTGGTCCCTTAAATGTTTTGTCTTTTTATTGTTGTTGCAGAGATGGCATAGAATTTGCTTTTAAAGAGCCTAACCCACAAGGAGAGAGCCATCCACCTTTAAATTTGGCATTTCTTGATATTCTGAGTGAATTTTCTTCTAAACTACTCCGACAAGACAAAAGAACGGTGTATGTATTTGCTAAAAATATTCTGCTTTTTTTTGTGTTGAAATTCTTGTGTGTTTTGTTTTGTTTTGTTTTGTTTTGTTTCTGAGAGAGTGTGTGTGACTGGGGAAGAGGGTTCAGAGGGGGAGGAAGGGAGAGAATCTGAAGCTGAGCATGGAGCCCTATGAGGGAGCTCTATCCCGCACCTCTGGGATCATGACCTGAGCCAAAACCAAGAGTCAGAACCACGAGACACTGCACCAATGGAGCCACCCAGGCGCCTTTGTTTTGAAATTCTTAAAGATGAATTGTCACACTTGGGTTTTCTCCCTTCTGCACAAACAGAATTGTAAGATTACATTAATGCACAAAATACTTTATACAACAAAAATTTTATAATTTAAGGTTGTATTTTATGCATTCTCCTCCATTTTAATTCTCTTTGTTCCCCTCACAGTATAGTTGTGACTTTAGAGTTGTAACTTGAATGCTTTTTGTATTCTCATCTGTATTCTTCACCGTAGCCTAACAGACGGTAATACCTGTAAATCATCCAGGAGCGTATTAGTCTCTGTGTTGAGCTGTGACTACACTGGAAAGTAGAAGTTTCCTTCTTATATTTTTTTGCTTTAACTACTAATTCTATCCTCAGCAGACCAGTTAGACTTTTCTAGTGTGGTCTCCTAAAATGGTGACTTATATTCTAAGAGAGCCCAAGTAAAAATTCTGAAAATTCACTCCCCTCTTTGAGGTATAAAAGGGCAGAAGAATAGGAGTAACTCCTAGTATTGTGTATCTCTTCTGAAAGTCTACCAGTATTTAGTATTTAAAGACTAGATTTTACATGATTTTCTAAAGCAGACAAAACTAATCTCTGGTGACAAATCATTGTAGTGGTTTTTTTAGGGTTGGGGCTGTTGAATGGAAAAAAAGACATAAGGTAATTTGTAGCATCATGGGAATGTTCTTGATAGATGTGTAGGTTACATGACTGCATTAATTTGCAAAACCGATTCAACCGTATTAAGTTCTGTGCACTTTATTATATATAAATCTATCCCAGTTAAAAATTACATGAGCACTATTAATCAGAAAAATAGAAATTATAAAACAACGAAAGACCATTTCTCACCTAGCAGATTAGCAAAGATTAAGAAGTCTGATCGTGCAGAGTATTGTAAAGATGTGGAAAAAGAGACTTTCATTCATTGTTGTTGACAGTGTAAATTGGTACAAGAGCACTTGTGGAGCTATTTGGCAATGTCTAGTAAAGTTTAAGATTCTCGCTACCTCATGATCCAGTAATTCTGTTCATAGATAGATACCTTAGAGAAACTCTTATGTATACATGGAAAACCATAAAAGAATTTGATCATTGCAGGTTTTGAATAGAGGAAAAGTTAAAACAACTTAACATCTATCAGTTAGAAAATGAGATCAATAGATTGTTATACAACGGGATATCATAAGCAGTCAAAATGGTTAGATCTTTTTCAAAGTAAACGTTTCTTAATTGCATTAAACACCCAATCGTTCAGATTTCTAGTAGTCTCATGTTATAATGACTTCTGTTAGAGAGAGTAAGAGAGCAAGTGTGCATTAGTTGGAGAGGGGCAGAGAGAGAGAGGGAGAGAATCCCTAGTAGGCTCCACGTTGTCAGTGCAGAGCCTGATGCAGGGCTTGAACTCCCGAATCGTGAAATCATGATCTGAGCCGAAAAAGCAAGAGTCAGACACTCAACCGAGCTACACAGGCACCCCAAAATTGTAATATATTTAAAGTGTGTGATATGAAGATTTTTATATGTATATATTGTGAGAAGATTCCTCTGATCAAGTTGATTAACACACCTGTCACTTCACTTATTTACCCTGTTCTTTTTCTGAGAATACTTAAATGCTCTTCTTTTAGCAAATTTCAGTTATACAGTGTTATAATAATACACCATCATCAACTGTAATCGCCATGTTATACATTAGATGCTCAGATGTCCTTCATCTTTAAAAGTTCTTTTCCCAACTTTACTGAGATATATTTGACATACAACATTGTATAATTTTAAGGTGTACAACATGTTGATTTGATACTTACATATTGGAAAATTATTAACACTATAGGATTAGCTGACACCACTCTTCCAAAAATGGTTAGATTTTTGAAACAATGTTGAGTATAAAAGTCAAAGTACAAAATTGTGCTATAATGTTTATAGACAAATATATATTAAAAATATATTATGATTTCACTCGTGTGGAATTTACCAAAGCAATCAAACATGGTGGGGAAAGACAAACCAAGACTCTTAACTGGAGAGAACAAACTGATGGTTTCCAAAGGATACGTGGGAGTGGGGATTGAGGAGGGCACTTGTTGTGATGAGCACCAGATGTTGTATGTAAGTGTTGAATCCTTAAATTCTAAAGCTGAAACCAATGTTATACTGTATGTTAACTAACTGGAATTTAAAGTCTTGAGAAAAATATTTATTAAAAATATCCAAATATGGGGCACCTGGGTGGCTTAGTCGGTTAAGCGTCCGACTTTCGCTTGGGTCATGATCTCTCGTTCGTGGGTTCGAGCCCCGCGTCGGGCTCTGTGCTGACTGCCAGCTCAGAGCCTGGAGCCTGTTTCAGTCTGTGACTCCCTCTCTCTCTGACCCTCTCCTGCTCACGCTGTCTGTCTGTCTGTCTGTCTCTCTCTCGTAGAAATAAATAAAAACATTAAAAAAAAAATCCAAATATGCATGGGGGTGATAAATAGCAAATTCAGGTTAGTGGTAAGCCTTTGTGGCAGGGAAGAGGACAAAGGGAAATAGCATCAGGGGGACTCCTTATCTGGAATGTTCATTTAGGCTTTGTGGTGGATACGTAGTTGTAAATCTTTCTACCAGTGAGTATATAGTAGTCTAAGCCCCATATCTTGTCGCAGATTGTTAACAGTTTTCAGACTGATGACCAGTTGATAGTCCACCCTTTGAAGACTACTGTGTATACCTGAAATATAATTAAGAATAGTGAACTAACCCCAAGCAGTATCTCTGTAACTGATTCCTCCTATCCTCTCTCTTTAATGGTGTTTTCAAAACTGGTGATTTTGAATTGATTAGAATTAGTCATTATTATGACAGCAGATTATTTGGGTTACACATTATAGTTAGTTGACAAAAATTGTGTTCATGTATTTGAAGCATAATTTAGATAATAAATCACTGAACTTAGCGTCAAAAGTCTGGGATTTGAGGGGTGCCTTCATGGTGCAGTCGGTTAAGTGTCCAACTTTGGCTCAGGTCATGATCTTACAGTTCTTGAGTTAAGCCCTACAGTGGGCTTTATGCTGACACCTCAGAGCCTGGAGCCTGCTTCAGATTCTGTGTCTCCCTCTCTTTCTGACCCTCCCCTGCTCACGCCGCATCTCTCTCTCTCTCTCTCTCTCTCTCTCTCTCTCTCTCAGAAATAAATAAAACATTAAAAAAATTTTATAATAAAAAAAGAAGGAATAAATAAAAATTGGGGGTGGGGAGGCTATGGCAGTTTCGGGTATCAAAGCTAATGGTTTCTACTTCTTTTTAAGGTATGTTTACTTGGAAAAGTTCATGACCTTTCAGATGTCACTCCGAAGAGAAGATGTGTGGCTTCCACTGATGTCTTACCGAAATTCTTTACTAGCTGGTGGTGATGATGACACCATGTCAGTCATTAGTGGGATCAGCAGTCGAGGGTCAACTGTGCGGAGTAAAAAATCAAAACCATCTACAGGAAAACGGAAAGTGGTTGAAGGCATGCAACTTGCACTCAGTAAGAATATAGTTTATTCTCTTTATATGTATCCCTTATATTTATGAGCAGAATTGTCATTAGGTTCACCATAGTTTTAAATTTGAGCTATGTGTTGTTAACTAATATCTTGCACAGTGTGTCTACTTATGTGTAAGTTTAGTGTTTTAAGCATTTTATATACATAAACTCAATTCTCATCACTCTTTAGGTACATCCTCATTTTTCAGATGAGAAAACTAGTAGAGTAGTGTGGTTAAGTTACTTAACCTAAGGTCACACAACTATTTAGTACCCAGGCAATCTTACTCCAGAACCCGTGCTCTTTTTTTTTTTTTTTTTAAATTTTAGAGCACAGGTCGGGGAGAGGGGCAGAGGGGGAGAGAGAGAGAAAATCCTAAGCCAGCTCCATGCTCAGTGTAGAGCCCGATGTGGGGCTCAAGCCATGATCCTGGGATCATGACCTGGGCCAAAATTGAGAGTTGAAAGCTCAACCGAGCCACCCAGGCACCCCTAAAACCCCCCTGCTTTTTAATCACTGTGCTATACTGTATATGCATAGGGATATGACTAAGTATTACAGAGCTAATGTTACGTCAGAGACCAGATTATCTAATTTAAGTGTGGAGCAGCCTATTCAGAGAGATTCTGACTTTTGAATTTCTGTGAAGAGGTCATTTATCATGAAGAACTTGTTAAAGATACAAATTCTGTCTTAGATGCTTCAATCTCTTGGACTCCTAGCACTGTAGGGCTGGTGCATAATAGGCCTGGGGACTTTTTTCCTCTCCTTTGGGACCTTTTAATGAATTAGTAGAGTTGCCAAAATTTGTTCTAGTTATTGCTGAATAACAAACTACCCCAAAACTTAGGACATATAAGGGACATGGTGTCTGATGCTTCAGCTAGGAGCCTTCTTCACCTAGGAAGATTGAGAGGCTGGTGACAAATCCCATGGAGGCACCTTCACTTATAGATAATATCTGGTGCTAGCTATCACCTTGGACTGCGTCTGCCAGAACACCTACATGTAATCTCTCCATGTGGCTGTTTGGCTTTCTCACAGCATGTGACTGGGCTCTAAGAGCAAGTGTCTGAATTCAGAGACATAGGAAGTAGAAGCTACCAGTTTTTTAAGGCCAGAAACTGGCATAGCATATTCTACCATATTCCCTTGACCAAGCATTCAGACCCAGCTTCAAGGGGATGGGACATAAATCTTCCACCTCTTAATGTGAGGAGTGTCAAGATTTGGGGGCCATTATTTTCTAATTTCTACATAATTCTTCAACCATCATCAGGTATATAGTGTTCAATACTTGATTGTCTCATGGATTAATAGTTGTATCTTTTGTCCAGCAATATAAACGCATGAATTTACAACTGGCACAACCTTAGATCTAGACTTGGTTGGTTATATAGTTCCAATGTCATGGTTTATGGGGAGATTTCTTTTATAGTGTTCCTGAACAGTTAAAATAGTTAGGGTTCATGATTTATAGGAAGTTAAAATAAATTTTTCTTTTTTTTTTTAAGTAGAAAAGTTATCCAGTTAAAAGATGATGTTTCCTGCATATCACTATAAGTTTTTCTCATCTGAACAAATAGTAGTTACAGATTTATGCCAGGCCATCAAATCTCTCCTTTTTCATAGACTACATGGAGCACAAAAGACTTGGTATTTATGTAACATCTTGAAGATGGATGATCAAACCAGATAGTTCAGCTTTTATAGAAAGAGTCAATACTCTGTTTAGATTTTTGGAGAAAGCCATAGAAATTGGGGCATTAGTAACATGGGAGGATGACTACTGATAGATTGTCCAGATCAGTGCAGTTTTGAAGAGAGAATTGGAGCCTAACACAGGAGAACTTAAGGTGTCATGTAATTATATTGCAGATTGTGAAATTTACATCTAACCTGTCTGTTACTAGGACATTAGCCACTAGTACATTTTTCTTTCCACTCTTTTTTAAAAACACATCTGTATGCACACGTATAATCTTCTCATAAAGCAGGTTTCCCGCAAACTCCTGTTCAGTCAGTCCTCAAGTGCTATCAATTTCACCTCCCAAATCAGTGATTTAAAAAAAATTACTATGAATTCAGTAACATTTGCATGTGAATTTGTCTCTTATTAATCACAGCAGCATCTATAGATTTGAAAACAAATAGCTTTTGCAGGTGTGAAACCTGGTCCAGTATATGTATATGGATTTGTGCTCCCTTGGAGTTGGTGAGCATCCTATAAACTAGGAATCATTCTTCCATTGTTTCCATTTCTCTTCCCACCTAGCCTCCTAACTAGCCTTTGTGCTCACTAGTCTTCATTTTCCTCAGTCTACCTTCTACACTGCCACCTCCTACCTTGACTAAAGATACGTAACCGAACCACATTGCTTCCCTTCCATAAAACTTCAGCGGTAGTTCCTGTCACTTTAGCACAGCTTGTAAGACTTTCTGTAAATAGCTTCCTGCCTCTTTATTCAGCCTTAGCTTTTGCCACTTACCCTAGGAGTACCAAACTCTTAGTTTGAACCATATGAAATTGCCATTTGTGTAGGTCAAAAACTGCTGAAATGTCAGCAGATCAGTATGGTGCAGTCATTGTACTTTCGTGCCTCAGTGTTTTTGCTTATGTTCTTCCCCACTGCCTGGCAGATGTATCTACTGTAATTAGAAGTCACTTTTGGGTAGTTGGCTCTGATCCTTCTCAATGCTCCCGTCCCACCTGTGCTCCCCTCTCTTGTAGCACTTATTACACTGTGTTGTCATTGCGTGTGTTTTCTTTGTCTCCAAGGACAGGGACTGCACCTTACACACCTTGGTGTACCCCCGTTTCAAGCACTAGCATGTGGAAGCAGCCAGATGTTTGTCGACCTGAACAGGTTGTATTAGACGTTTCGTCGTCAAAATTAGTGACTGAACTTTATTGCGATCGATTTTCTCATTCAGCTGAAGAAAGCAGTAGTAGCGACAGTATGTGGTTAAGCAGAGAACAAACACTGCACACCCCAGTTATGATGCAGACACCACAACTCACCTCAACGATTATGAGAGAGCCCAAAAGATTACGACCGGAGGATAGCTTCATGAGCGTCTATCCGATGCAGACTGAACATCATCAAACTCCTCTTGATTATAAGTAAGTACAGTTGAATATTTTCTGTACTATAACTTTTTTAATTACATAGAAAAAAGTTAAGTTAAAAGAAGAATAAAATTCTCCTTGAAGCACGCAGGTAACATGGATGTTAGCTCAAAGACAACACGAGGAAGCAAGGCAGCAGCAGGAGAGAGCAGCAATGAGCTGTGTTAAACTGCGAACTAACCTCCAGCATGCCATGTAAGTGAGAGTGCCTTACTGTCTCAGTCCAGGAGGTTCACCGATTCATTTTCCCAGATTTTAATGTGTGCCTTACCTAAAACGTTTCAGCCAACTCTAGAGTAAGCTGAAATAATCAAGGAACTAAAACTTGGTCTTTCCAACAGAAGAAAACATTCAAAGTTAAATATTCACTAGTTAGCTAAAGGACCAACCTTAGGTTGATCTGTTGGAAAAGTTTAAATTGAATCCTTGTTTATTTTGGTACACAGAATTCTAGCTTAACAATCCAGTTTTGCTCCATCTTAACTGATTCTGCAGCTTCGTGCAGGCCCTCATCCCTCATCTGCACCATTGTATTAGCTTTCTAACTTGTTTTCTCCCCTCAGAGCTCCCATTTCTCCTCTCACCAGACCCTGCCCCTCAACCCCCCCACCACCACTCCATCATTCACAGTACCATCAAAAATGACTATTGTAGAATAAAAATTTGGTCATGTAATTCTTGGACTTAAAAACCTTTCCATGGCTCCCCAGTGCCTATAGGATCAAGTCCAAACTCCTTAGCTCATGGCATGCAAGATCTTTCAAAATACAGCCCCCTGCCTACATATTAGTATGATATCCCCCATTCCTTGGCAAGTGGTAAAAGCACTTATAAAAGAGTAAGCTCAGGTGTCACCTTAAGTGAAGCTGTGGTCATCTGTGCTCCCATAGCACTATGTGTATTCATATTTCTTACAGCACTTACCACAATGTACTGTAATTACTTGTTTATGAATTTGTCCCTTTCTCTAGACTGTGAGCTCCTTAAGGGCAGGGACCACTTTCATTGCCTGTTGGTGCTTGGCACATAAAAAGTGCTAAGTAAATGTTCATTGAGTGAATAAATGTCCAGTGCAAAAAAAAATTATAGTGTAACTTTTAAGTACTTTGTTTTTACTGGAATCTGTATGAAAGCTTTATGAATCTTTATTATCTTTGACTCCAGAAGAAATGATAGAAAAGCAATCTTTAGAGGATTAGTACAAAAGGGAAGATCTGATGATTCTGATTATTTACGTTTTGAGTTTGAAAGCTTTGTATTTGTAACATAATGTGGTATGTGTTTTAATACTGGGAGACAGTAATTGTTACCTTCTTTTTAAAATTCATGTTTTGCTTCATTTTGTTGGTTTTTAAAGGATGAGAATTTCACCTATGTTTCTTTAAAAGTGGTTATTTACCACATGCCTGGTAACCTATTAAAACTCACGTTAGTTATGGTCTCAGGAACCTCTACAGTTAGGTACACTCTATCACGTGTATAGATTCTGATCCCGACTTGGCTGTTCGGGTCATCATCTATACTATGACTTGATTGTACTCTCTGTTCTCTTTTTCTGTGGCCGCGTTCCCAATGCATTCTTACTTCATGCTGGATTCAACAGCTTATATCTTAGCTTCCAACCAGTCACCCGTTCAGACATTCTGGAATTCTAGTGTACAGTCATTTGGTCTTTATCTCCCCCCCAAAAGGTTTCTGCCAGTCCCTAAGATCTTCCAGAGCATCTCATTACTCAGTAACATTTATCATTATTCTTTTATTTGAAGTTTGTTTTAATTCCCATTGAACTTCCCCAGCAGACTATGAGAGGTTATCCCATTGGAATAATAATTACCATAGGAGTCTTTTGGTTGTGCCATAAGTGGTCTATTGCCTGAAACTTCAAAATATTTTTGTTTTACAGTGATTTTTTTTCCCTAATGGCATCTGCTCTATAACTGAAAATACTTCCAAGTTATCTCTTTGTATTTTTATAGTTTATATCACATGTATCTTCCTTATACTCCAAATGAGATGCAGAATGGATTTCTGGTTTTCTGTAACACGGTTCACATATTTCCTCCACAGTTGCCTCTACCAGATACACTAAAATTGTCATTTAACTGTCCAGAACTCTTAGAAAAAATAGGAACCATCATCAACATATTTGTCCAGGTAGCCTGGATGAGACATCATGTCTTGCTATCTTTATATTATTTTTTAAGATCCAACATACTGTTGTGTAAATTATAAGTAAATTGATTTTGGTGGCGGTGGGAATCTTTAAACGAGTGAGAAGAAAGGAAATATTGGCCAAACTGGGGAACCAGTTGCCTTCAGCTTTGCTACCTTGTTGACGTTGTGCTGATCTGGGCTAATTTGTGAACTTGAAATTTGAGTTTATTACTTGTAATTATATGATAACATGCAGAAGTTTTGGTCGTAAGTTTTTATTTTGCTTTTCTACTCTTATCTTCTTTTTGAGTTTCATAAGACACGGGATCCAAGTTTCAGCATAAATGTTACTCATTTCTTCCTGAAGCAGAATTAATCTTTTCTTTCAGTAACCTTTTATAGCCCTTGATACATGATTCTCTTGCAATATTTGTCACATTTTGTTACAATTAGTTATTTGTTTTCCCATAGTAGACTGTGAGCTCCTTGAGGGCAAGAACCATGTCTTATCTTTTTTGTTTGGTTTCATTTCTGTTGCATCCATAGGCCATAAAAGAAGCCTGGCATGTAGTAGGCACTGCGTGAATGAATGGATGAGTGAGTGCCTGGTACAAATTAGGCACTGAGTGATTTTGAGTGAGTGATGGGTTAACTGAATATATACTAGTGAAAATATATGTATTCTGAAAATGTCATTACTATGGTCTCTGTTTTATATTTGTTTATTAATTTGTACCCTGCCTACTTTCAAAAAGGATTTGAGGTATCTTGTCTGTTCCCATGTGGGAAATTCTCATTGAACTTTTATATGGGATATCAGAACTATCAAGCTAAACGTATTGAAGTAATGTAGAATAAACAACTCCTTAGCATTTTTAGACAAGTGAACATTGGGGTTTTGACATCATTGATGACATGATCAATGCCTAATCATTTTCCCTGACCTTTATTTCCATCATTTTCCATTACACTTCAATATAGAGAGCTACATAGTTGCTGCCAGTATATTAATAGTCACAACACTGGTTCAGATCTTGACCTTGTTTTATATTTCTTCAGTCGGCGTGGTACAAGCCTAATGGAAGATGATGAAGAGCCAATTGTTGAAGATGTTATGATGTCCTCAGAAGGGAGGATTGAAGATCTTAACGAGGGAATGGATTTTGACACCATGGATATAGACTTGGTAAGAAACTTAATGATTTCTGTATGATTTTCATTTAAGATCCTTTGGAAATTAAGTTGGAATTAGAGGAAATACCTGCCATGAAAAGTAAGTTTTGGAAAAAGATTAAATAAAATAGTTGCCAGGTGTTTAGGTATATGAGAAGGGATGGGGGAGAGGATGAGGTTGATGAGGCTGTTAACTCTTAGTTTAAGATGGCAAATTTTCAGGTTAATTTTAAGAATATATCGATTTAAAGAATACATTTTGCTTACTGTTATGCTAAGTATCATATCAACTTAATCATTTTCCATTTATTTGCCATTATCAAAACAATACATTAGTAATTTGATACTACCCTGTTATTGAGGCACATTTCCATGTTAAATAATAAACAGGGAAATTAGATAGATTCTTTATTATATATGTGGTTAGGGCTTTATTGTACATAAAATGCTTCTGCACATTTCATCTTGCCACATACCTCATTCAGCTTTGTGAGGTAGGTTGGGAGGATTGAGAATATTGAAACTCAAGACAATTAGCCCATCCAAGGAGACAAAACTAAGAAGCAATAAAGCTGAGAATATAAGCTAGGTCTTCTGATTCTATTTCTTAGTGTACTATGCTGTGTTCTCCTGAAAAGGAAGAAATAAGTAAATGTGGCTTCTCTTCAGAGTAGTGTAATTTGGCGCCTTTAAAGGAAAATGATTTGAGGGGCACCTGGATGGTTCTGTCAGTTAAGCATCTGACTTCTTGATTTTGGCTCAGGTCATGATCTAACGGTTTGGAAGATCAAGTCCCACCTTGGGCTCTGAGCTGACAGCCCAGAGCCTGCTTCGGATTCATTCATTCATATTCTCTTTCTCTCTCTCCCTCTCCTCTCCCTGTCCCTCTCCCTCTGCCTCCCCCTCCCCCCAAGTAAATAAACATTAAAAAAAAAAAAAACCAGGAAAATGATTTGAGAGAGGTATTTTTAAAAGTAAAACAAAAAAGTTAGTTTTCTAGTTTTCATCTTTCAGGATAACTTTCTGTGAATGATTTACTTTTGTATTTTTATGCATTCTGTAGTTTTAATATACAGTATTTAAAATATTGTAAGGTACAGTTGCAATTACATGTTGTGTGAACACGTAACGATAATTTCAATATTTTCAGCTGCTATCTGGTTTATAGATAGAGTGATTGTCAACTCCCTTCCTTTTTTTTTTCTTTCCTTAGCCACCATCAAAGAACAGACGAGAAAGAACAGAACTGAAACCTGATTTCTTTGATCCAGCTTCAATTATGGATGAATCAGTACGTTCAATTTAAATGTACCCCAGGATAGCAAAATCAAAAGTACAGGCAAATCCCTAAGTTTGAAATTGAAGAGCTGGGACAGCACATTGAAAATGGATAAAAACAATTGGACCCAGGGAGAAAAAGAGGCAGACAGAAGGGATTTCAGGAGGAGGGCGGGTGGTGATACAGTGCTAGGGACAGATTTAAAAGTACCTTTGAATCCTTGGCCAACTGGGACTTAAAAAAGTGTTATGTTAAGAAATTTGGACTCTGTAGGCTTGAGTTACCATTGAAGGATGTTGAATGAGGAAGTGACATGATCAGAATTGTGTTTCAGAAAGATTTCCTTGGCATTTATGGATGGATAGGATGAATGAGAAATCATAATCATAAAATGAAGACATAGTAAAACCTAGAACTTGAATAAAATTTGATAATAAAGAGACGGGGAAAGAGACTGGTTATTGTTAGGTTTTGTCAGTTCTGTTTCTTGACTACATCTCAGATTTGTCCCCACTGCCATGTCGTCCCTGACAGTGCTTTGGTACAGGTCGTTTTCAGTTTTTACTTGGCCTATTGCAGTAGCCTTTAGACTGATCTTGCTGCCCCAGCATTCCTTTATATTTCTTTCGTGGTCATCTTCGTAAAATGCAAATCTAGTTCTCTCCCTCATAGTTTTAGGTCTTTCATTGATTTTTTTCCCCCGTTGCCATTAAAAAATATAACAAGCAAAACTGTTTGTGTTTGGCTCCCTTGCCAACGTAACCTTGGCTTTTTCCTTACATGTATCCTCTCGAGCAACACCAAGTCCTGTAGTTCCCCCCAGGCACACCGTGCTCTCTCATGACACCAGGGCTTGGTGGAAGCTTTGCTCTGCCAGAATTGCCCCTGTCCTTTTTCTCCTAGTGAATTCATCCTTTAATGGTTCTGACGTTACCTATGAAGTTTTTGCTGACCCCTCCAGATAAATGCTTTATTTTTGGCTCTCGTACCACTTTGCGTACATTTTTATTTTGATAGTTACTAGACCTGTGTAGTGAAATAAGATATTACATTTCGCTCAATAGGCTGAACACCAGGCAGTGATGGTTTCATTCATTTTGAGTTCTGCCCAGCATAATAGGTATTTAGTTTTGTCAAATGAATAAACCCGTTAAGTCCCTTTCCCATTTTTTAGTGTCTCCCCATTTGTGCTCCTTCCTCCTAACACTTAACTGCCTCCGGTGACCATCCTCTGAGGCCTGCCTCCTGTGCCCCAATCTCTGCTATTCTCTCCTTGCCCTTCCTCACCTCATAATCTGTTTCACATAGTTCTTAGGAAAAATTTAACACACTGACTCACACCAACGTGTTTATATTAATAAGGCCAGTTATTTGAGTCAGAAGACACCATTTCATAGAGCAGCAGGTATATGAATCTTTGGAGAAGCCACCTTGAGATTCTTTAAATCAGTGTCTCTTGTCTCTGGTGTGCATATGAATTATCTTAAAATGTAGATCTGCTTCAGTTGGTCTGGAGTGTGGCCTGTGATGCTGCATTCACAAGTGCTGTCGATGCTTTAGAGCTGCCCACCATGTTTTCAGTAGCATGAGTGAGCTAGGCCTACCTGTAAGTCTATAGTTGAAATGCATTTTGAAGTATACGGTTCCCTGATAACCCAGTAATATGTATCTTCAATTTATTAAATAAAACGTGAAGGTGGTGACTATGATGAGCAGTTAAAAGAATCTTTTCAAGCAGATATAATGAAATACGTTAATCTAACAATTTGTTGGGCTAGACTTTGGTGCTAAAATGAGTTCAGTGTTCTCCCTGCCCTCCAGGAGTTTGTATTCTAGTTCGCAGTGACTATCCCTTTGAAGTGAAAGGATTGGAAGCTAGTATTTGAAAGCTTAATGCACCTAATGCTACGCTTGGATCCTCCCAGCTACCTTGTGAGGAAGGCGGTAGCACCGCATTTGGGACGGAGGAAGTAGTTTGTTGACTTGTTCAGTTTTACAACTCTCGTGTCAAGAGTAGCAATTTGATCTGAGTTCCTTTTGATTTAAAAAACCCCATGCTGTCTCTGCTGTTGTACTTTCCTGAACTAAAATCGGACATCAGTTATGTCCAATTACACACCAAGAAAGTAATTTAGAAATTGGAATGATTGACTGTAGTCAAAATTGATAAGGGCAGTTGGAGATCTCTTATTTTTTCATGTGTTCACCTAAAGTGAAGCTAAAGGTTTTCAAAGAAGGTATTTTTCACTTGAGATTACTAAAATAAGGAAACAGCAATGTAAATCATACATATGTATTTTTGACAACTTTTAGAGAAACTACAATCTGAATGAAGCCAGATAGGAACCCAATAATTACTTTTTATTTATAGGAAGGTTTGTTTTTGTTTTTGTTTTTTTTTGGGGGGGATTCCCGTGTCTTGTTGAATAGGTTATGTTATAACTTAAGAGGATAGTAGTTTAGCTGTTTCTACTAAAATAAGGAAAATGAGCACATATGCATCTGTTTCTGTAGTTTTATAGTGTTACCACATGATGGCAGCAGTGACATAACTGAGTGCCCAGTAACCTTTCAAGGTTCAGTTATCTTTGTCCGTATACATGTATGTGTATTTATATTGATTTATATCTATGTTTAAGTTAATATTATGTATTAAGTTAATTCTGATTTATTTTAAAATATACATTAAACTTTACCTCATATTGTTTCAATAATAATTTAAGAACTGGAATAATGGAAAATTTTAAATGTAAAAATCTGTGTTTGCCTTTGTACAATAGCCTACATCTGTTTTAACTCAAGCCTGTGATGAGTGAGTCATCAAAACAATAGTAAAATTGGGACCTGAATCTTTTTCTAGCCAGTTCTAAGATTCTCTAGTTCTAAGTGAAATAAGGAAAATATCCTATATAGATGCTTTATTACTAAATACATCCTAGACAGTCTTTTGTAACATGAAATTCACATGATTCAGAAGTGGTAGCATCAAAACTCCGAGCAGCTCAGTTTGGGGTTGCATATACACAAAATTCTGCATTTATAGTTTAGTGAGCTTTATGTCTGGAAGCAATATTGATTTACTTCCGTGTGCCAGCAGTCACTCTCTGCTACTAGTGGGTCTTTATTGCCATTACACACTGAAGCTTACTGTTTATACCTTTTAAATATATGCTTAACTGTTTATTAATCTTACCATCAGAAGCAGATATTTGTTAGCACAGAGAATAAGTGTCATTGATGTTATTCTTCTATGTTGAGATTCTCATATTAGAATTATCTGTAGTATAAGATTGGTAAAAGAAGGGTTCAGTCTAATGGAGTTAACTTTATGTTCTAGTAGAAGAATACCTATAACCTTATCTGTACAAAAGCAAAAAACAGAGGTTCATGTGATTTCTAGTTAGGCGCTCTGAAAAGAACGTAAGTTCATCTTCATGCCATATTGTACCCTAAGAGTTGCTAGTAAGATTTATCCTTTAATACATTTTCATGACATTTCCTTACCCATAGTCACAGAGTGTGATGGCTAGAAGGGACCTTTAAACATATTACGTAGGCTTCTTTGGTGGAAATATTCTAACCACCCAAACTCTGAATTTAGCCATAAAAGGAGAACCCTGAACTTTATTGGAGGGTTGGGGAGAACAAGGGGTGAGCAGTGGTGGTGGTTTTGGTGAATGAATGGAAGGTAAGAGGTGGGGTGCATTTAATCCTCTTTGTTCACATTACTGGGGATTCCAGATACTTTACTTGATGATTCATTATAAGGTGGCTGCAGTCAGATAGATACTTGTCTCCTGGTCTGGAAATACTCACTTCCTTCAAGTGAGTACTGAACAAGTGCTGAGTTCGGTGACTTTTGTTAAAGTGAGATTTCATTTACAAGTAAGAGCCCTTGGTAATCCCAGTCTTAGCTCATTTTGATATTTTAAAATAGTCCTTAGTTGTCCTAGTAAATGCTGGAATTTTAATCGACTAGCCTAACTTGATATGCACCTAAAAGTTCTGTCTTTTTGTTACATATGTTATGTATGTTATGTTTTTGTTTGATGAACAAGAGGGAGTTGCTCCATTCATCATCTACTTTTACGTTTTTTAGTTAGTGACAAGTAATTATTAGATTTTACCTTTCTTTTACCAACTGGAATGTTACAAAAAAGCATCAATATAAGTTACTTTGTCGAAATTTCACATTACTTATTTCTTAAAATTTGTAGTTCTGTTCATTCACTCAGACTAGATTTTCTGAATTTTCTGTATACTTGTATTGTTCTTGTGTATTTTTGGTCTGTATGTTCAAATGCCTTTTTAAAAGCAAAACCCACTTCACAGTGCAAACGACCAAGTTTGCAAGACATTCTTAAGCTCTTTCCAATGAGCCTGTGCCAGAAGTGTATGTAAAGAAGCACATTCATTTGTTCACTGAACAAATGTTGAGTGCCTGTGTTCAGGGCATCATCTAGGCATCAGCGGTGTGAATAAACATATATATGAGACATGGTCCCTGCTCTTAGTTATATATATATTTGTGAGGTAAGTAGCATCTTGATTAGGCCTGATGTTATTTCAGTACATATTTATGGTCGTTTCCGTTTTAGAATTATATATCTGAAGGGAGGGGAGTTTTTCAGAGTGGTTTTATTAGCATATTATTAAACTTAGTATCATCAAATATTAATTTAACATATAAAGATCTATTTTACAAAGAAATGGACGA
Organism: Proteles cristata cristata; assembly: GCA_017311185.1. Taxonomy (NCBI): domain Eukaryota; kingdom Metazoa; phylum Chordata; class Mammalia; order Carnivora; family Hyaenidae; genus Proteles; species Proteles cristata. The sequence continues at coordinate 85,520 of JAESUZ010004365.1, read as the reverse complement.
CGATTTTAACAAGATTTTTTTTCTTCTCTCTCATTAGGTTCTTGGGGTGTCAATGTTTTAATACCAGTTCACAATTAAATCTGTGGTGAAGTCATTTTCTAAGTGGAAGAGGAAGTTTTAAAATAAAGTGTGGTAGATACAGTGAAATTCTGTACAGATTTTTCTCTAAGGAGAATATGACATGCTTACGCTTACCAAGATCAAGTGCATTGAGGGGCAGTTTTGTTTGCCTGAAAAAAGTAAAGGACAAGTAAACAATTTGATGATAAGCTACAGTTTTTCTTAGAAAGTAAATATTTTATTTATGCGCTGTTAGTTGGCTTTTGAATCAATTATTTCATGCTTTTTTTAAAGAAAATATAACAATCTAAAGAGGCATTTGGTACAGACATGAATTCTCTCACATTTATTTACTGGGTGTACTAAGTAATGATGACCTCTGCTAGATTTCTGTTTACATCCAAGAAACAAAGTTAAGGATGAATTTATTCCCTTGCCCTGAAATTATAGGATAGAATTGTTTTTAGCATTCTAAATTTAAATGCTTAAAACGTCAATCAACAAAGCTTTCTTTTAAATATTGTAATTGTGGAGAAAAGTAAACTTATAAGCAGAACTTTTACAATTTTTTCATCTAAAATGTATTTTAAGATATTTTTAAAATCCAAGAGCTTCTCTATACTTTTCAGAAATATCCAGATGCAGTGAACTGCCAGCAGGTAACCAGTCTCAAACACGCTCATCCCCATTATCAGCCTTGACAGTTTGCTTGTCCTTTAAGATACAAATGTAATGTTGTGATATTCCTTCCAGTAGTGCCACTGTATTTTGTCTCCAAATAAAAGAAGCTTATTGTAGTATGTTTGCAGAAAAATTCTAAACAAAAATTATACAGCTTATTAGAGTGTGGGAATAGGGATCTAAATTTTAAATAAAATTATATATATATATAAATTGGTGCTGATTTTATAATTGCGCAGTTTGTTTAGTTTTTTCTTACTTTTAAATTCCAACTTAAAATTATGAGGTTTCAGAAATATATTGAAAGTTTAACAATGTTTAAAAATAGAAAAGCATGAGTGTTCATGCTTTAAAATGATTTTTAAATTTGTATTTTATATTGTTTTATCTATCTGTCTTTGCAAGCAGTCTTCAGGTTAAAGATACTTCTAACAGGTTACAGTACATTTCCTCTGTATGTAAATTAGATGGGATAATAGAATTCATAACCCATAATATTCTTTGAAAGCTAAGCTTTAAACTTCATTTTATGTCCTTTCACAAATAAATTAGTTTAAAACAGAAAGTGGCTACTTGCCATTTTGACATCAACTCATTTTGCGAGGCTTAGGCAGCTAGACATCGTTTAAAACAAAATATTAACTTATATTACATGTATATCTTTTGTCAGTCGTCTCTCAGTTCTTGAGGTATATTATTTTAATCATTCCATGCCTTAATATGCTTGCAATATGAGAATATCTTAAGATGGGTGAATACCAAAAGGCTTAACAGTTCTTAGAGTCAGAAATCAACAAGCATTGGGCTGTGGTAGCCAAAAACCATAGGTTAGCTAAAAGATCACGATACAGTACAGTTGTTTTATTAAATCATGGTTAATAACAAATGAAACCAGACTTGTCTAAACAGATTTTCCATCTACAAATATTGTTATGTGCAAAAAGTACTGCCTATGTTGTTTTTCACACCACTGCATTTACTAGAACTGCTGAGAGGACTGTATATATGATTTTAAACCTAAGTTGATTTTGTTTCTCACTCTTGAAAGGAGTACTTCTTTGTGAAAGCAGTTCTTACAGCTTTGTTTTCAACCAGCTAAAAATGTTTTATATATTACTCTAACCTGTTGTCCTCCACATTCTATTGTCCTAATTGTACTGTTTTCTGATTTGTATTTATGTCTTGAGACAGTAACTTTTTGAATAAAAATAAACCTACAGTATGTTGTATGTTTTATCTTTTATAGTTAAAGGAGGAGGGTGGCTATAAATGGCTCAGAAAACATATCTGTCATCACGGATTTTAACATGTGTCAGTGAGGTTAATTCATAGAAAACATTGCTATTTTATATTTTTAATAAATCCTAGTATTTTTTTAATTTTTTTAAAATGTTTTATTTATTTCTGAGAGAGAGAGACAGCATGAGCAGGGGAGGGTCAGAGAGAGAGACAGGGAGACATAGAATCCAAAGCAGGCGCCAGGCTCAGAGCTGGCTGTCAGCACAGAGCCCGACACGGGGCTCGAGCCCATGAACTGTGAGATCATGAGCCGAAGTCGGACGCTTAACCGACTGACCCACCCAGGCGCCCCTTAATGTTTACTTTTGAGAGGAGACAGACACACAGCACAAGCAGGGGAAGGGCAGAGAGAGAGACATACACAGAATGTGAAGCAGGCTTCAGGTTCCAAGTCATCAGCACAGAGCCCAACGCAGGGGTCGAACTCCAGAACCAGCAGATGATGATCAGAGCCAAAGTCAGACACATAACTGACCGAGCCAGCCAGGCGCCCCTGCATTGTACTGTTAACATTAGCACATTGGTTCCGCCGGTTTGTAGATCATATTATAAAGACCAGTCTTCTGTCATTGGTGATTGAGAGCTAAGCATATTAAATGATAGCTAATAGCTGGGGAACTGTTTTAAGTGGCTTACACGCAGTAGCTTTTTAAAATGTCATGACAGGTGATACAAGTTGTTATTGTTCCCCATCTTTCCTTCCTCCCATTCCCCTGCCTTTTTCAAAATCAGGAGGCAGTGAAGAAAATGCACACAGAAGTTACAATACCTTGAGCAAGGCTGTATGGCTAGAAAGTGATGGAGTTGCCATTCAAGTCCAGGCAGTCTGGCTGTATTAAGTCCCAAATGCATCGCAACCCTTTGATACATAAGGACGACCTAGATAACTGCATAAAGCAAAAATGGCACATTATTCATTGTGTCACGGTGAAGAAATGGAGCGTCTTTAAGGAGGCCAGCTGGCTATAGAACTGAGTGTTGTGAAGAAACATTGTCCTTAATATGCTACCCAGCTGACTTGTGTAAAGGGAGTATAAATGGAGCCTTGAGCCCATAAATAGTTAACTAGTTGGTAGTCTTTAGAGTTGAGAGACTGGGAAAGAAGTGGATAACCCAGAAGAGAGGTCTTCAATATCCTGCCTCAAAGGGAACTTGTAAGGATTCACATGGATGAGTTCCAGGTCATATAGATTATTCTGGTAGCTGTAATCATTTCAGCCAAGGCAAGTGAGCTGATAAAAGTATATGGTCTTTGGTTATGAGGAAACTAGGTGATGGAGTCCACTACATATCCCTTCGAGTCAGCCATTCTCCCCTATCTGCTGTGTGCCTGGCCTTGGTTAGCTGCTAATAAGCAAAGCTCAGCAAGACAGACTTCGTTCTGAAGTTGTTTACGGTTTGGGGGGTTGGGATGCTGATGCAAAACTAATAAAATGAAGTACGTTCTATGTTTTTATTGGGTGTTCTGGGACCCCAGAGGAGGGGCACTAAATGTGGCTGTGCTGTGGGAGGAGTCTTCCTGTATATAAAGCTGTCACTTTTTCCCCCGATTTAAAAAAATGCAAGTTTTTCACAGCAATGCTGAACTTTACAGTGAATGCATTTTATTATACTTGCTTTACCACATATGCATCAATCAATACATCTCATTTTTAAAATTTATTTCGAAGTAAATTGCAAACTTGGGTCCACTATTTAAATATTTAGCATATTTACCATAGGAGTTTAATATTTGTTTACCATTATTTCTTGTGTAAAATTCATATGTGATGAGACACTGTATATATTTGCTGAGCTTTAACAAATGCTTAGCAGCTGTTTAACCCAAATCCCTATCAAAGATCATAAACATGACCATCAATCTAGAGAGTTCCTCTGTCCTCCTTACTGATCAACCCCTGCTTCCATCCCTTCTAGAGGCAGCAACTGTTTTCTTTCCACCATAGATCAAATTTGATCATTCTAGAACTTGATATGAATGCAATTATACAATATGTATTCTTTTTAAAAATGTTTTTTTAATGTTTATTTTTGAGGGAGGGTGAGACAGAGTGTAAGCAGGGGAGGGTCAGAGAGAGGGAGACACAGAATCTGAAGCAGGCTCCAGGATCTGAGCTGTCAGCACAGAGCCCGATGCAGGGCTCGAACTCACGAACCACGAGATCATGACCTGAGCCAAAGTCGGACGCTTAACCGACTGGTGGCCCATACAATATGTATTCTTTTTGCCCAAAGTTTCAGTATGGTTTTGAGATTTATCCATGTTGTATGTGTCAACAGTTTATCTGTTCAGTAGTTGGTGGACATCTGGTTTGTTTCCACCTTTCGGCTGTTATGAATAAAGCTACTACTTCAGTTGAATTTTAAAAGCTCAGAGATAAGTTAGGTGAAACGGGATGACATGACCAAGGCTGAGAATTCTAGGCAAAGGCGACAGCATCAACAACTGTCATGGATGTAAGAACTAGGAAGTAACTGTTTAGGGTGGGTGGGGCAAGACTGGAAGAGAGTTGGCCATCACATCAGTTTTAAAAATGAAAAAGTATGGGGCGCCTGGGTGGCTTAGTCGGTTAAGCGTCCGACTTTCACTTAGGTCATGATCTCGCAGTTCGTGGGTTCGAGCCCCACATCGGGCTGTGTGCTGACTGCCAGCTCAGAGCCTGGAGCCTGTTTCGGAGTCTGTGTCTCCCTCTCTCTCTGACCCTCCCCTGTTCACGCTGTCTCTCTCTATCCTAGAAATAAATAAAACATTAAAAAAAATTTAAAAAAAAATGAAAAAGTATGTTCACAACTTAACACCTTTGGTAACTTAAGTGTTACGTGCAATGCTCTCAGGATTGGCAAATACCCAAAGTAGTAGGATGCTTTTATAATTAATTGGATAAATTGATTTGTTTACTGATATGGATGTTTTATATGCGTTAGTCACATTAGGCCCTATTGTACCACTGAGAAATACAGTTCTTTCCTACAGTTCATCACCTGTGTGGTTATATTAAAAATGAGCTGTGAATTCTTGAAAACTAGGTTGCTCAGTTGAAGTCGACTTGGGGCTGATAGTGCAAACTTAAAGTGAAGGGTCAGCTATGCTAAGTTTACTAATTGTTTTTGAATTCACCTCATTTACCTCCTCTTAGGTGCAAGGAGTTTAGTGAATCTTTGGCAAACTAGCTTTTAAATGATTTTACAGTATCTGTAAATTATAGGTAATCTTAAAGAAATAGCTAGTATTTATTGGGTGTTCGCTGTGTGCCAAACACTTCACGGTGCTTCAGTGATAGTTCTTGCTGTGAACTTGATAATATCCACATTTTACAGATAAAGACACCGATGCACATGTTAAATCAACTTGCCTAAGGGCACATAAGTCATAAGTGATGGAGTCTAGATTTGAACCCAGATCATCTGACAGTCCATGCTCTTCTCCACCTCCCTTCAACTTTGTGCCACTAAATGCACCCGCCTACTTGCCTCTGAATTTGCATATACTACATTTCCTTTTCTTAGGTGGATAAGCTATCTTGCTTCCCCTGCATTCTTAATTTTCCCCTCAACTGGATCATTCCTAGCAACACACAAACATCCCCCGCCTTTAAAACAAGGGGGGGAAAACATTCCTTTGACTAAACCTCTCCCTCTAGCTACTGCTCCATCTCTCTCCCTTCGCTGTCTGGATTCTGCCAGCGTTCTCTCTTCCACTTGCCTACCACTCCACTGAAACTCTTCTACGCCCCAACGACCTGCATTTTGCCACATTTCTTACCAGTATTCTCACTAATCTGTCTATAGAATCTAATTTCCTTCAAATCACCGGCTGTCCTCTGCCCCAGGCTCACCCGTTGATGGCAGGTTGAGCTTCGTGCCCTTTTTGGTGGAGTTCCGGGGATGCCTTTTTTCTTTTTTTTGTTCTTTTTCTTTTCTCTTTTTCTTTCTGTCTTTCTGTCTTTCTTTCACTGCCATCTCCAGTAACTGACAGGGCTGTTCCCATGGGGCTTCCCCAAAGCCTGCACAAGAGTAATGGAACTTGGAACTGCTATATTTAGTTCCCAATTTTCATAGCTGTCAGGGCCTGTCTTATGCCACATGAAAATTTCCCTATGATTTCCTGGCTTTCTGTGTTAGTGAAACAACCAATTTTGTCATCTTCCCATCCTTTGCAAATGGTTTTGGTAGTAAGTTGAGAGAAGATTGGATGGATTAAGCTTGGAGCAGAGCATGGCACTCCATTTTATGCCTGCCCAAACCGGTTTGGGTCAGATTGACAGTTTCCAACTCTAAATCCCTAGGGACCAGTGTCCTTCGTACCAAGTTTTAGTAGAAGTGTAGACACATTTAACCAGCCCTTCCATAGCATTTAAAGGTTTATCGGGCACGTTCTTAGGATTTTAGCACCTCCAAAGTCCTTTTATTAAGAACGGTCTGCTTTGGGGGCGCCTCGGTGGCTCAGTCAGTTAAGCATCCAACTTTGGCTCAGGTCACGATCTCACAGTTAGTGGGTTGGAGCCCTGCCTTGGGCTCCGTGCTGACAGCTCAGAGCCTGGAGCCTGCTTCGGATTGTGTCTCTGTCTCTCTCTGCCCCTCCCTTGCTTGTGATCTGTCTCTCTCAAAAATACGTAAACATTAAAAAAATAATAATTGTCTGCTTTGAGAGCCCCAGGGCCTCTGTATGCAGAAGGCTGAGCTATTGTAAAAGGAGACTTAATAGCAAGTCAGTGACTTAATACATTTATTTATTTTTCCTTTTGGTAGCAATTCAGGACGACGACCTTCCAAATTGGCAGGTGCCTTTTCTCTAGTGGTTGCAAGACACAGGCTAATGGAAATCAACTCTGTCATCTTTAACACGTGGTTTCCAAGGTTGTTTGCTCATCACCATTCTAGCCCACAGGACGTGGGGAAAGATCATAGCTGGAGTACATGTGGGGGTTTCCCCATGGGCCAGAGCTGAAAGTGCATCCATCACTATTCACATTCCACTGGAGAGAACTTCGTTATATGGCCACACCTAACTTGCAAGGAGCCTGGGAACCGTAGCTTTAGTCATGTGCCCAGGACGAAGGGAAGAATGGATTTCGGCAGACCACCGGCTGTCTCTGCCTAGTCTTTCCCCTTTTTCCATCCCTGTGTATCCTTCTTGCCATTTTTAGGACTTACCTGCCCCCTCCCTCAAGGGAAACCACCCAAAGTCCTATCCCAGTTACTACATACAGTTCCAAGTCCAGTATCTCTGGGGTATGCTCAGTCTTCTCCATCAGGTCCAAATATAGATAGATATCCTCTGACACCCAATATAGAAATGGGGAGCATAGACAGAACAACCACAATGACTCGCATTCAGAAAACAGAAGGATGGAAAGTGTGGCAGTCACTTGACAGAAACTGTGAAGACGTACCACCCTGGCAGCGAAAGTCCTTTGCTCAGGTCCTGGTTCTGCACTCTGAGTGGCATTTCCTGATCTTTTGTCTTCCTTATCCTGCCTCTGGAAGTTTTTTCTTGTCCATTATCCACGGCCACCTCTGAATTGGGCAGTGCCAAACAGTTTATTTTGTTTGGAAGCGTCCCTCTTTCAGGCACGTGATCTGTATTAGTTGATGTAGAATACACTGCTTTGACAAGACCCAACAATGGCTTAGATACAGTGGTTTACATGAAAGAGGCTTTTTTTTTTGCTCTTTATAGCCCAGGGTAGCTGGTCTAGGTTAGGGTGTCGCTCCTCTTCTACGTGGTTATCTGTGCTGATTGTGGGAAGTTCTGTCATCTTTTACAACTATTTTTTTTTCCAGCAGATGTATCATTTACTAAAGTTCAATATTTACAGTTCTTTTTGTATAAGTTTATTAAATGTTTTATTTTGAAGTAATGTCAGACATACAGAAATGTTGCAAGAATTAGTACAAAGAAGTATTTTGAAAAATTTTTTTTTAGCTTTGAGAGAGCGGGAGCAGGGGAGAGGGGCAGAGGGAGAGAGAGAGAATCTTAAGCAGAATCCATGCTCAGCGTGGAGCCCAACATGGGGCTGGATCCCACAGCCCTGGAATTATGACCTGAGCCGAAATCAAGAGTCTGACGCTCAACCAACCAAGCCACCCAGGCGCCTCAGTACAAAGAAGCCTTGTATGCCCTTTATCCAGATTCTTTAAGTGTTAACATTTTACCATATTTTATCATTCTCTTCAATGTACAACACATTTTTTTCTGTCTTTTTTTCCATTGTTGGATGAACACTGGGTGTTACATGTAAATGATGAATCACTGGGTTTTACTCCTGAAGCCAATACCACACTGTATGTTAACTAACTTGAAGTTAAATAAATTTAAAAAAGAGAAAGAGACTGGTATTTAGAAACCAGGATATGGGATCTACATGCATCTATTGGTACTGGGTTGTGAGTGCTTCTAGAGACCATATTAGATGACAGAGCTGGGAAATACCTGCATGTATACACATACATATGCATGTTGTGTAGGTATATGAATGTTCTGTGTCACCCTCCTCCCCGACTACTGCCCCCACAGTGGGGTTATGTATTCATTTGACATATAGTTAGGTTCATTTGCTTGTGTTTATATTGCATTTCGGGGTACTCCTCAATCCTTATTGGTTTTATTCATTTTTGAATACGTGAAACATTATTAACATGATTCCAAAAGCCAAAACAGGCGTGCCTGGGTGGCTCAGTTGGTTAAGCGTCTGACTCTTCATTTCAGCTTAGTCATGATCTCATGGTCCATGGGTTCAAGCCCTGCATCACAAGCTCTGTGCTAACAGTGCAGAGCCTGCTTGGGATTCTCTCTCTGCCCTATCTCCACTCACCCTTCTTGAAATAAATAAAAATAAACAAACAAAAAAAAAACCCATAGCCAAAACCATGCAAAAATATATATTTAGAGAAGTCTCATTCCTACCCGATTCCTTCTTTTTCTAAAAAAATTTTCTGACGTTTATTTATTTTTGAGAGAGATAAGAAAACCAGGGGAGGGGTGGGGGTGGGTGGGTGGACAGAGGATCTGAAGCAGGCTCTGTGCTGACAGCAGAGAGCCTGATGTGGGGCTTGAACCCATGAACTGCGGGATCATGACCTGAGCTGAAGTTGGAGGCTCTACTGACTGAGCCACCCAAGTATCCCACCCCTGATTCCTTCTATCCGAATTTTCATCCACCATTTTTTCCTTCTTGTTCCCACTCACCCCCTGTAGATAACCAGTCTTTTTGGTTTCTGGTTTATAGTTCTTATGTTTCCTTTTACGAAATAAGCAGAAACATGGATATTTTATTTTCCCTTATTACTCTTTGGCATTCTTTTTTTTCTTTAACTTAATACTTGTACTGTATGTTAATTACCTATACTGGAATTTAAAAAAAATAGACCAAAAAAACCCCACAGTATTTCCTAGAGATCACTCCAAATCATTTATAGATTCTCATTCTTTCTTGTGGTTACATAATACTCCATTGTGTGGGTATACTATAGTTTAACCACTTTCTTATGTAGGAGCATTCAAGTTGTTTCCATTGTTTTGCACTCACAGAAATATGGTACAATAAGTAACTGTATATGTATATATTTTTGTATTGTTGAAGGTATGTCTTCAGAATAAATTCCTAGGAGTGGAAATACTGGTTCAAACGGTAAATGCCTGTGTATTTTTGTTAAATATTGCCAAATTCCCTCTCAGCAAGGCTTGTATCAATTCGCATTTCCGCCAGCATCTGTTTCTCCACAGCCTCACCAACTGACTATCATGTCTTACTTTTTGAATTTTTCCAATCTGATCACTGAAAAATGGTATCGCAGTGTAGTTTCAATTTGCATTTCTATTATTTAGGTTGAACATTTTTATGGTTTAAGGGCCATTTTTACAACTTTTTTGTGAATTGTCTGTTTATGTCTTTTGCTTATGTTTCATCAGGTTTTCGTGGGTTTTCCACCTAATTAAATTGTTTTAAATGTTTTTTATTTTTGAGAGAGAGAGAGAATGCGAGCAAGGGAGGGGCAGGGAGAGGGAGACCCAGAATCCAAAGCAGGTTCCAGGCTTCCAGTGGTCAGCACAGAGCCCCATGCGGGGGTTGAACTCACGAACTGTGAGATCATGACCTGAGCTGAAGTCAAGACACTTAACTGCCTGAGTCACCCAGGTGCCCCTCTACTTAATTTTAAATAAGGTTTTAGATATTAGAGTTATTTGCCCTTTATCAATGATATGTTTTGCAAATAGTTTCTCCCAGTTTGTCATTTATCTCTTTTTTTGTTGTGTTTTTACATAAGCTCTATGCCCAATGTGGGACTTGAGCACACAACCCCGTGATCAAGAGTGGCATACTCTACTAACTGAGCCAGCCGAGCACACTTATCATTTGTCTTTGACTTTTTGCTTATGAGTTTGATTGATTTTTTGCCATGAAAAAGTTTTTACATCTTATATGTGATCAAATGTATCAATCTTTTATTGCATCTGGATTTTGAGTCAGAAAATCATTCCCTGCAAACAGCATGTATAGGAATTCAGTAAAATATTCTTCTAGGACTTATGTCATTCAATGTATTTATTCATCTCTCTGATCCATTTGAAATTTGTTCTTGTGTGTGGTGTGAGGTGTGACTCTAATTTTACGTTTCCCCAAATGGCCATCCTGCGCTGTTTATTAAAAGTTCCTCTTTGCCCTAGTGATTTTATTTTATTTATTTTTATTTTTATTTTATTTTTCCCTAGTGATTTTAGATGCCACTTTTGTCATACATCAAATTTCTCTGTGTACTTGCTTTTTATTTCTGGACTTCCTATTCTCTATCACCGGTCTGTCTGTTTATGTGAGCAGAACCACACTGTTTTATTTATGAAGGCTTCATAGTATGGTTTAACATCCCATACGTGGTTTCATTTCAGTGTTTTCCTAGCCATTGTTGCATGTATATATTTCCCTATAGATAGTATCAACTTGTCTAGCTCCATAAAACAATCCTTTGAGTTTTTCATTGGGCTTCTGTTAAATTTAAAAACAGCTGGTATCTTTATGATCCTAAGTTGCTCTATTCAAGAACAGGAAATATTTTCTCATTTGTTCATCTCTACTTTGGGACTTTCAGGAGCATGTACAATTTCCCTCAGTAGGATTGGCACATTTTTTGTTACGTCTGTTTCTAAGTGCCTTATCTTCATTATTGTGATTTGAATGGAACTTTTCTCTACTATCGTCTCTGATTATTTATTGCATATATAAAGGCCGTTTATTTCTGTATCTTAATTTTATTTTATTTATTTTTAAAATTATTTATTTATTTTGAGAGACAGAGAGAGAGTGACCGAGTGGGGAGGGACAGAGAGAGAATCCCAAGCAGACTCCCCACTGTCTGCCCAGAACCCAAGGCGGGGGGCTCGACCTCATGAACTGCAAGATCACGACCGGAGCCAAAATCAAAAGTCTGATGTTAAACAGACTGAGCCACCCAGGTGTCCTTGATTTCTGTATCTTAATTTTATATTCTCTTCCTTACTGGATAAATACAGTGTTGGAACAACTGGATGACCATATGAAAAAACACTAAACCTCAAACCCTATCTCACACTATGTACAAAATCAATCTGAGATGGATTATAGATCTAAAACTTCTGTAAGAAAACATAGGGGAGTATCTTCATGATTTGGCAGTAGGCAGCAGTTTCTTAAGCCATAGGTAACAATATCTAGCAAAGAAAAAATTGATAAAATAGAAAATTTTAAATTTAAAACTTCTGCTAATGAAATGACACCATTAAGAAAATATGTAGGCAAGCTATAGATTGGGAGAAAGTATTCACAAACCAAATATCTGAAAAAAGACTAGTACCCAAGATAAATAAACTCCAGGGGCACCTGGCCGGCTCAGTTGGTGGAGCATGCAACTCTTGATCTCGGGTCATGAGTTTGAGCCCCATGTTGGGTGTAGAGATCATTTTAAAAAAAGAAAACAAAACTCCTGACAACTCAACGAAATAAATACGTAATGAAAATGGGCAAAAGAGTTGAACACGAACTTCACAATGAAACATAGGTAGAAAATAAACCCATGAAAAACGTTCTAGTATTCGTCAGAAGGGAAATGCAAATTAAAATAACAATAAGATAACACTACACACCTACCAGCATAGCTACAATCAGAAAAGCTGAAGACACAAAATGTTGGCGAGGATGTGGGGCATGTGAAACTCTTAATATTTCTTTGTGGGTAAAGGTGTGGAAGTCTCTTAGGAAACTAAACATACATATACGCTATGATCCAGCAATTCCACTCTTAGCCACTCACCCAAGAGAAGAGAAAGCGTAGGTCTGTAAAAAGACGTGTACAAGCGTGTTCACAGAAGCTTTATTGATGATGGCCCCAAACTGGAAGTAGCCCAAGTTCTATCAACAGGAGAATGGATAAGTAAACGAAGGTATATTTATACAATGGACTATGACTCAGCAATAAAAAGAATAGTGGAAAAAATCCTAACAGGTGTTTGCCTTGGATGTGTAGATGCCAGAATTGACTGGAAAGTGACACATGCTTTGTCCTGGGTAATCCAAACCTTTAAACTTAAGATTTGTGCATTTCACATTATTTATATTTTACCTAATAGCAAAAACCATAAACAAGTATTTAATTCTAGTTCATATTTATACTGAAGTATTTAGGTGTGAAATATAGTATCTTTTTTTTAATTAAAAAAATTTTTTAAATGTGTCTTTATTTTTGAGAGAGAGAGCACAAGTGGGGCAGGGGCAGAGAGAGAGAGACAGACAGACAGACAGACTGACAGACGGACAGAATCTGAAGCAGGCTCCAGGCTCCCTCCCAGCTATTTGCACAGAGCCCAACGCAGGGCTCAAATCCAGGGAATATGAGATCATGACCTGAGCCAAAGTCGAATGCTTAACCAACTGAGCCACCCAGGCGCCCGGTACTGCTATCTTAAACTTATTTCAAAGTGTATCAAAAATAGGATCAATGCATGGATGAGATGGATGGATGAATAGTTATGTGCAGTTAAAATATTAGTTGTAGACTCCAGATGGCGTGTATATGAGTATTCACTCTGGAAAACTTTCTTCTGTGTTTGAAAATCTCCAGAGCAAGCTGTTGAAAAGGAAGGAATGAGGAGAGAGGAAAAGAGAGAGAGAAAAGAATCACTTATCCCTAGCTTCTAAGCAACAGCGATGTGGTCTTTGGAAATGGAATGCTAACAGCGTGTTCCCAGTACCGGATAAACAGACTCTGAGACAGTTAACTGATCATACACAGACAGTATACGATTTTGGAAGACAACTGAATTTACCATTGTTTAAAAAGTATGTCCAGTTGTAATTAAAGAGCTTAGCCCACAACAGCAAGAATACCACTGCTGGCTACTCACTTCCCCTCTGGCAGAACTCCTCAAATTCAAATAGACAGAATCTGTTTAAATAAGATTTTGTCTTGTCAAATAATTGGTAGTGTGGCTGCATTCAAAAAGCTATTTAATTTTGGGGACTTATCATAGAGTGGCAGCACTGGAAGGAAGCTCAGGAATTTCTAATCAAACTCACTTCATTCAACACAGACAGAAGCATACCCAGGGACTAACAAAGCAGGTTAAAGGCAAACCCAAGATTTTTGACTACCTGTCTCTAGTTTTCCTCACTCCCAGGGGTTTTCCAACATGTTAGCAGTAGAACTAACTCGTGAGATGAAACAGTACACAGAACGCCTATAGGCAAACATAAAAATAACAAATGAGTTCCATAAGTAGTGTGAATCTCTGTTGTTTGGAAAAAAAATATTTAACTGAAGACCTCTAATATTTCTAGGTGCTCATTTTGGAAAATGTGGATAAAGTGGATAGGATTTTTTATTTGTGTCTTGGTAACATAATTTTATACCTTGACCTTAAAGGCAGTTATCGTGGGATGAGGACTGGGTGTTATATGGAAACCAACTTGACAATAAACTATTTGTAAAAATAAATAAATAAATAAATAATACATGAGTCAAAAAAAAAAATAAAGGCAGTTATTGAAATCTAAAAGGGAGTATGTTTGGTTCTCTTTTGCCCAGTTGACTTCTGGTTTTACTTTCTCTCAATATTCAAGGCCTTGTTTCTGGTCAACCATGACTTACAGAGTGGGCTAAATGCCTACTAATGTTTATACCCCATTTTGTTCAAAATAGGACAATACAACAATACAAAAATAAGCAAAGTAATCAGGACAAAAGATAATTAAACCCAAAAATCAGTTGGGTGTGAGGCCAGAAGTGGCCCATAAATTTGGTTCTAAGCTTTCTAAAGGTAAACACCAAAAATAAAAAAATAAATGATTACAAGATCCACAGTGTCCCTAAACACATAAAAACAAAACCAGTTTCTCAGATTAAAGCTAACTCTTAAAAATTCTCATACGTAGGATCCCGAGCAATGGAAAGAACAACGGTAAGGAAAACCTCCGACTTCTAGTATATTTCTTAGGATATCCCTTCATGCAGGCCATCAGCGCGAGGCCAAGACGCAACTTGTTAAAGGCAACTCCCCAGCAGCACTATTCCCACTAGCCAAAATGTGAAATTAACTCAAATGTCCACCAGTTGAATGAATGAATGAATCAGATGAAGGAATAAAATGTATATCCATAGATGGAATATTATTCACCCACAAGAAAGGAATGAAGGGCTGATACATGCTACAACATGGATGAACTTTGAAAACCTCATGTGTAGTGAAGCCCTCCAGGCACAAAAGACCACATATGGTCTTTCCAGTGAGGAACTGTTCAAAACAGGTAAATCAATAAGAGACAGAAAAGAGATTCATGGTTTCCAGGGGATGAGGGTGGTGGAAAGGGGAGAGAGGGCATGACAGTGAGTAGGCATGGAATTTTTTGGGAAGAGGTGATGAAAATGTTTCAAAGAATAACAGTGGTGACTTTTTGCACAACTCTGAATATACTCAGAAAAACATTGAACTGTACGTTTTAAATAGGATTTTATAGTATGCAAATTATATCTCAAATTTTAGAAAAGCAGTTATGTGGGGCTAAATCAATTCAGCTCAAGGATGTAGTTTTCTTGTGTTCAGGGATACACTTTTATCCATGGATACATTTTCTTTTTCTTTCTTTTTTCTTTTTATTTTTTTAAAGTAGGCTCTGTGTTCAGTGTGGGGCTTGAACTCACAACCCCGAGATCAAGAGTCACATGCTGTGCTGACTGAGCCAGCCAGGCGCCCCCAGGGAGCAATTGTCGACTAGAGAAATGGATAGACTTCGTAGTCTTCAGGCAATCCTCCATAAATTTGATTTCTCTCAGCTGAGCTTTTGATAAGTTCAACAGCTGTGGGTTTGAGGGTATGCTGTCTGGCAAGTCCTTAGAGCACAACTATTCTGTTTGCCAAAGTACAGAGCTATGTGTTTTAAAAGTCAACCCAAGTGAAAGATGAGCCAAACAGGAATCCGTCCTGGAATAGAAAGCCACTGCCCTTCTGCGTGGAGACAGGCCAAGGGAATACTCACTGTCAGGGGCCAGCATAACTCTTGAGAAGGAAGTTGTGATTTGCTTTTTAGCACATAGATGAACCAGACCCCCAAATTCTAAACTAGAGAGCATCGCTATAGTAATTTTAGGTTGGAAAAAACTTAAAGCCGTAACCAAATCTCGGTCATGAAAATGAATGTCAGGAAAGATTCAGCTCTGAACAATAATTCCTGATGAACCAGCCACCAGAGAAACTGTAAAATGTATGCTGGGGCGCCTGGGTGGTTCACTCGGTTAAGCGTCTGACCTTGGCTCAGGTCATGATCTCACGGTTCGTGGGTTCAAGCCCCGCATCCGGCTCTGTGCTGACGGCCAGCTCAGAGCCTGGAGCCTGTTTCAGATTCTGTATCTCCCTCTCTCTCTGACCCTTCCCTGCTCATGCTGTCTCTCGCTCGCTCTCTCTCTCTCTCTCTCTCTGTCTCTCTCTCTCAGAAATAAATAAAAAACATTTAAAAAAATGTATGCCTAGGTAACCAAATGAATTGACTTGCCGAATAGGATTATTAGCGTTGCACTTCATAATGTTGAGGAATGTCTACCAAGCATGGTGACTTTGATTTTCTAAGGGTTTGTTTGAAACTTCTCTTTATTCCTATCACCTCTTACTTTGTGATAATAAACCCTGCATATGGCAAAAGAGAAAGCATCTTTCTTCTTATTTCAAACTGATATTAAATTATGAAGGTACACCTAAAATTGAGCCAGAACATATGCCTGTTGGATGAATCAGAAAATTTACAGAAGGTTACCTGTGGCTCTGATGTTCTTGTTTACTTGGTGACTGTCGGTGCACTGAATTACAGTTGAGCATTCTGCTAAGCGACTAGGTGTTAAAAATCAATATTTACCTGGAGCCAAGGCCAAAAAGAAGTAACATTATCATAGAAAAAAAGTTCTGGACTATAAGAATAAATCCAAAATCCTATTGAGAAATTAAGATTTTTGTGAAAAAATGAAGTTCCCCATTAAAAAGTTGTTTTTTTTTTTCACATTAAAAATTTTGACATTGCATTGCAGGGACACTCATTTCTCAGCACTGTCAGTTTTGTGTACTACGTTAAGAAAATGCATTCTGAATATTTTAAAAATAGACTTTGTATTTTAGAGTAGTTTTAGGTTCATAGCAAAACCGAGTAGAAAGGGGCGCCTGGGTGGCTTAGTCGGTTAAGTGTCTGACTTCAGCTCAGGTCATGACCTCGTGGTTTGTGGGTTCAAGCACCGTGTCGGGCTCTGTGCTGACAGCTCGGAGCCTGGAGCCTGCTTCAGATTCTGTGTCTCCCTCTCTCTCTGCCCCTCCCCTGCTCAAGCTCTGTCTTTCTCAAAAGTAAACATTAAACTTTTTTTTTTTTTAAATGGAGTGGAAGGTACAGAGATTTCCCATATACCTCCTGTTCCCTCACAAGCACGGTCTCCCCCATTATCCACACCCCGCACCACAGTGGAACAGTTGTTACAAAAAACCTGCATCAGTGTACCGTTATCATCTAAAGTCTGTATTTTACCTTAGAGTTCACTCTTGGTGTTGTACATTCTATGGATTTGGACAAATATATAACGACATGTATTCATCAATATACTATCAAAAAGAGTAGTTTCATTGCCCTAAAAATCCTCTGTGCCCTTCCTATTTATCCCTCCCCGTTGCCCACACACCATGGCAATCACTGAACTTTTTACTGTCTCCATAGTTTTCTTTCTTCCAGAATATCATGTAGGTGGAAGCGTACACTAGATAGCATTTTCAGATTGGCTTCTTTCACTTAGTAATACGGATTTAAGATTTGCTCCATGTCTTTTCGTGGCTTGATTGAAGTGCTAAATTGTCTAGATGTACAACGTATTCATTCATCTGCTGAAGGATATCTTGGTTCCTTCCGTGTTTGGCGATTATGAATAAAGCTGCCACAAACACGCATGTGGAGGGGGGCCTTGTGGCTCAGTTGGTTAAGCATCCAACTCTCGATTTCAGCGCAGGTCATGATCTTGCAGTTTGTGAGTTTGAGCCTTGCATTGGGCTCTGTGCTGACAGTGTGGAGCCTGCTTGGGATTCTCTCCTCCTCTCTTTCTGTATCCCTCCTCTGCTCTCTGTCTCTAAAGAAATAAATAAGTAAGTAAATAAACAAACTAATAAAAAAACCAACTCTGCATCTGTGGAAGTTTTTGTGTGGGCATAAGTTTTCCTCTCCTTTGGGTAAATACCAAGAAGCATGATTGCTGAATTGTATTGTAAGAGTGTATTTAATTTTGTAAGAAACCATCCAGCCATGTTCCAAAGTGGCTCTACCCTTAGGCTTTCCCATCCAGCAATGAAGACGATTTCCCATGGCTCCCCATCTTCACCAGTATTTGCTGTTGGCAGTGCTCTGGATTTTGGCCATTCTAATAGGTGTGTAGTGGTAACTCATTGTTATTTTAACTTGCATTTCCCTGATGACATATGATGTGGAGCATCTTTTCATATGTTTATTTGCCATCTGGGTATCTTTTTTGGTGTGGTGACTGTAGGGGTCGTTGGCCCATTTTTTTAATCGAGTTGTTTGTTTTCTTATTATTGAGTTTTAAGAGGTCTTTGTATATTTTGCAAATATTTTTCCCAGTCTGTGGCCTCCGTTTTCTTTCCTTTAAGAGTGTCTTTTGCAGACAAGAAAAAACTTAATTTTAACGAAACCCAGCTTATTAATCCTTCCTTTTGTAGATTGTGCCTTTAGTGTTGTATCTAAAAAGTCATCTTCAAACCCCAGGTCATCTAGATTTTCTCCTATGTTACATTATAGGAGTTTTATGGTTTTACATTCTACATTTAGATCTGTGATCCATTTTGAGCTAATTTTTTGAAGCGTGTAAGGTCTATATCTAGACTTATTTATTTATTTTTTGCACATGGACGTCCATTTGTTTCTGTGCCGTTTGTGGAAAAGACTATTTTTTCTCCATTGTATTGCCTTTGCTCCCTTGTCAAAGACCAGCTGACTATATTTATGTGGATCTATTTTGGGCTCTCTATTCTATTCCATTGATCTATTTGTCTATTCTTTCACCAATACCACACTGTCTTGATTGCTGTAGCTTTATAAGTCTGGAAGTCGGGTAAGGTCAGTCCTCCAACTTTGTTCTTCTCCTTCAATACTGTGTTGGCAATTCTGGGTCTTTTGCCTCTCCATGTAAACTTTAGAATCAATCTGTTGATATTCACAAAATAACTTGCTAGGATTTTAATTGGGATTACACTGAATCTACAGATCAAGTTGGGAAGAACTGACATCTTGATGATATCGAGTCTTCCTATTTGTGAACATGGCATATCTTTCCATTTATGTAATTCTTTGATTTCTTTAACCAGAATTTTGTAGATTTCCTCTTATAGATCTTGCACATATGTTAGAACATGGATGAGGGACAGTATTCTCCAGACTGAGAAGGCACTTTGAGATCAAAAAATGTTGCAAGTCACCCCATATTGTTTACACAGAGTTCTATTCAGGGTAATTTACTAGCAGGGGGGATTGGGCAGACCAACAATCCAGGCACTACATAGCTATTCTCTACCCAGTCTGAACCTTAATCCATAACTTTTATAGAGCGAGGGGCACTGTGGTGAAGTCAAAGGGTAATTAATTAAAGTGGCGCCGCCTGTGCACCACTTTAGGGTAGATCAGAACAAGCCTTCTCACTTCCAGTCAGGACATACATTAAGCTGCAAGCGTCCTGGAGCACATAGCCTCCAGAGAGGTAATTGCACAGGCAAAAAAAAAAAGATTAAGGGCCCAAGGATGGAGTCAGTCTCGTCAGCACTCCTACGCGTATTTACTGTTAGATTTATACCTTAGTTTCTCATTTTTTGGTGTGCTAATGTGATGTTGCCGTTTTGACGTAAAATTCCATTTACTCATTGCTGGAATATAGAAATGCAATTGACCTGTATCACTGTTAATTAGTTCCGATTTTTTTGGTCTATTCATATGGATATTCTACATAGACAAGCACATCATCTGCAAACAAAGACAGTTTTATTTCTTCCTTCTCAATCTGTATACCTATTTTTTTCCTTTTCTTGTCTTACTGTATTTTTTAGGACTTCCAGTATGATGTTAAAAAGCAGAGGTGAGAAGGGACATCATGCCTTGTTGATGTTCTTAGTGGGAAAGCTTTGAGCTTCTCACCATTAAGCATGATATTAGCTATTGTTTGTTGGTAGATATTATTTCTTTTTAAAAATATTTTACTTATTATTGGGGGAGGAAAGAGAGAGAGAGAGAGAAGCATAGATGGAGGCGGGCAGAGGATCCGAAGCAGGCTCTGTACGGACAGCAGAGAGCCCTATGTGGGGCTGGAACTCACAAACTCTGAGATCATGATCTGAGCTGAAGTCAGATGCTCAACCGACTGAACAACCTTGGTGCCCCTGTAGATATTATTTAAGTCGAGAAAGTTCCGCTCTATTCTTAGTTTACTGAGAGTTTTTTTTTTTTTAAATCATACATGGGTGTTGGATTTTGTCAAATGCTTTTTCTGCATCTGTTGATATGATCATGTTATTTTTCTTTTTTAGCCTATTGATGTGATGAATTAAATAATCAATTTTCAAATGTTGAACGAGCTTTACATACCTGGGAAAAATCCCACTTGATTGTGGTGTATAATTCTTTTAATGCATTGTTAGATTCAATTTGCTAATGTTTTGTTGAAGATTTTTGCATCTATGCTCATGAGAGATTCTGGTCTGTAGTCTTCTTGTACTGTCTTTTGTCTGGTTTTGATATTAGAGTATGCTAGCTTCATAGAACGAGTTAGGAAGTATTACCTCTGCTTCTATCTTCCAAAAGAGATTGTGGAGAATTGGTATAATTTCTTCCTTAAATGTTTGGTAAAATTCATCTGGGCCTGCTGCTTTAAAAGATTATTAATTTAATTTTATTGGTAGCTACAGGCCCATTCAGATTGTCTATTGCTGCTTGTGTGGGTTTTGGCAGATTGTATCTTTCAAGGAATTGGTCCATTTCATCTAGGTTATCAAATGTGTATGCATAGGGTTATTGATAGTATGCTTTATTACCCTTTTAATGTCTATGTGATCTGTAGTGATGTCTCCTCTTTTATTCTAGAAACAAGTGTATCTTGGAAATATTGAGGGTTTGGTTCCAGACCACTACAATATAGTAAATATCACAATAAAGTGAGTCAAATTAATATTTTGGTTTCCCAGAGCATATAAAAGTTATGTTTACACTGTACTCTATGCAACAGCATTATGTCTGAAAAAACAATGACTATACCTTAATTTAAAAATACCTAATTGCTGGGGTGCCTGGCTGGCTCAGTTGACTGAATGTCTGACTCTTGATTTCAGCTCAGGTCATGATCCTAGGGTCATAAGATCCAGCCCCAGGTCGAGCTCTGCACTGAGCGTGGAGCCTGCTGAAGATTTTTTCTCTCCCTCTGCCCCCTCCCCTGCTCTCTCTCTAAAACAAACAAACAAGGGGCGCCCGGGTGGCTTAGTTGGTTGAGCGTCCGACTTTCGCTTGGGTCATGATCTCGCGGTTCGTGGGTTCGAGCCCCGCGTCGGGCTCTGTGCTGACTGCCAGCTCGGAGCCTGGAGCCTGTTTCAATCTGTGACTCCTCTCTCTGACCCTCCCCTGCTCACGCTGTCTCTCTCTCTCTCTCCTAAAAATAAATAAAACATTAAAAAAAAATAATAAAACAAACAAACAAAAATTTAAAAACTTAATTGCTAAAAAATGCTAACCATCATCTGAGTTTTCAGTGAGTCATAATCATTGATCATTGATCATAGATCATCATACAGTTATAATAATAATGAAAAAGTTTGAAATATTGTGAGAATATCCAAAATGTGACACAGAGACACAAAATGAGCAAATGCTGTTGCAAAAGTGGTACCAATAGATCTGCTCAACACGGTGTTGCCACACACCTTCAACATGTAGAAAATGTAATATTTGTGAAGTGCAACAAAGCAAAGCATAATCAAATTAATGCCTGCATTAGTAAATTGTGTTTTCTCTCTTTTTTCCTTAGTTAGCCTGCCTATAGACTATCACTTTCATTGATCTTCTCAGAGAACCTGCATTTGGTTTCAGTGATTTTGTCTATTGACTTCCTTTCACCAATTTCATCGATTTCTGCTCTATTTCTTTTTTTAAGTTTTTATTTTAATTACAGTTAGTTAATATACAGTGTGATATTAGTTTCAGGTGTACAATATAGTGACTCAACACTTCTGATTTCTGTTCTTTTAAATTTGTTAAGGTGTGGTTTTGGGCCCAGTATGTGGTCTATCTTGGCGAATATTCCATGTGAGCTTGAGAAGAATGAGTGTTCTGCTATTGTTGGATGAAATAGTCTACAGCTGTCCATTATGTCCAGTTGATCGATGCTGTTGTTGAGCTCAACTTTGTCTTTACTGATTTTCTGCCTACTGGATCTATCCATTTCTGATACAGGAATATTGATGTCTCCAACTATGATAGTGGATACCTCTTATATCTCCTTGTATTTGTATCTGTTTTTACCTCATGGGGTTTGATGCTCTGTTGTTAAGCACGTGCACATGAAGATTGGTTTCTTCTTGGAGAATCGACCCCTTTATCGTTATGTACTGCCCTTCTTTATCCCGGATAACTGTTCTCTGTCTGAAGTCTGCTGTATCTGAAATTAATATAGCTACTCCTGCTTTCTTTTGATGACTGTTAGCATAGTGTATCCTCCTCTATGCATTTGCTTTTAGTCTATATGTATCTTTATATTTAAAGGGGGCTTCTTGTAGATAGCTTATAATTGGATCTTGTTTTTTGATCCACTCTGAAAATCTCTGTCTTTTAATTAATGGTGTATTTGAACCTTGATGTTCAAAGTGATTACAGATACAGTTGAACTACCATGTTTGTTACTGTTCTTTATTTGTTGTCCTTGTTCTTTGTTCCTATTTTTGTTTTGTATTCCTTTTGTGGTTTTAACTGAGTATTTTATGTAATTCCATTTTCTTTTCATTTTTTAACATATCAGTTATATATATTTTTTACTTTTTTTTAGTGGTTGCCCTAGAATCTGTGATAAACATTTATAACTAATCCAAGCCCAGTTTAAAATAAGACTGTATAGCTTCACAGGTAGTGCAACTATCTTATAATCACAAAATAATCATGATACATCCCTCCTGTCTTTGCTGTCTTTTATTTCACTTATACAATAAGCATACATGAGTACACACACACATAGACATACATAGTTGAATATAGTGTTGCTATTAATATTTTGAGCAAACTTTTGTCTGTGAGATCAATTAAGAGTAAAAAATTAAAGTTTTTATGTTACCTTCAGTTATTCCTTTTGCAGTGCTGTTCCTTTCTTTATGCAGGCTGAATTTCTTTTTAAAATTTTTTTTTAATGTTTTTTTAAAAATTTATTTCTAGGAGAGAGAGAGAGAGAGACAGCGTGAGCAGGGGAGGGCCAGAGAGAGAGGGAGTCACAGACTGAAACAGGCTCCAGGCTCAGAGCTGGCAGTCAGCACAGAGCCCGGCGTGGGGCCCGAACCACGAACCGCCGAGATCATGACCTAAGCGAAAGTCAGACACTTAGCAGCTAAGCTACACCCAAGGCGCCCCCTCTTTTCTTTTTTAAAGTTTATTTATTTTTGAGAGAGACAGGGACAGTGCAAGTTGGGGAGGGCAGAGAGAGAGAGAGAGAGAGAGAATCTAAGCAAGCTTTGCACTGTGCAGAAAGCCTGACAGGGGGCTTGAACCCACAAAACAATGAGATCATGACCTGAGCTGAAACCAAGAGTCAGACACTTAACCAACTGAGCCACTCAGGTGCCCCATGTAGACTGAATTTCTGACCTATATAATCTTTTATTCTCTTTAAATAACTTTTAAAAACATTCCTTGCCAGGCAGGTGTATTGACCACAAATTCCTTTGAGTTTTGTTTGGGAAATTCTATTTCTATTTTGCTTTTGAAGAATTCTTTTGCAGAGTATAGAATTTTAGATTGGTAGTGTTTTTTCCCCCTCTCAACACTAAATATTTCACACCACTCTCTCTTCGCTTGTAAGGTTTATAAGAAGTTGGATATAAACCTTATCCTTGCTCCTCTATGAGTAAGGTTGTTTTTTCCTTTAATTTCTTTCAAGAACTTTTCTTTAATTTTCTGTAATTTGAAATTATATGCTTAGGTATAGGTTTTGGGGGCATTCATTTTGATTGATGTCCTCTAAGCTTCCTGAGTCTGGTTTGGTGTCTGACATTAATTTGGGGGAAATTCTCAGTAATTATTGTTTCACATGTTTCTTCTGTTACTTTCTTTGTTCTCCTTCTGGTGTTCCCATTATGCATGTTACACCTTTTGAATGTGTCCCACAGTTCCTGATTATTGTGGGATTTATTTTTCCAGTCGTTGTTTCTGTTTATTTCTCAGTTTTGGAGGTTCCTGTTGAGATGTCCTCAAACTGAGGTTTTTTTCTCAGCCACGTCCAGTCTACTAATTAGCATGTCAAAGGCATCTTAATCCTTGTGACACCGTTTTTGATCTGTAGCATTTCTTTTCGGTTCTTAGAATTTCTATCTCGTTGCTTACATTGCCTATCTCTTCTCGCATGCTGTCTACTTTGTCCATTAGAGCCCTTAGCATATTAATCATAGTTGTTTTAAATTTCTGGCCTGATAATTCCTGTATCCCTGCCATATCGGACTTTGATTCAGAGTCTCGCTCTATTTCTTCAAACTGTTTCTTTTCCCATTAGTGTGTCTTGTAGTTTTTTCTTCATAGGTAGACATGATGTACTGGGTAAAAGGAACTGCTGTAACTAGACCTTTAGTAATATGGTAATAAGGGGTGGGGGGAAGGAGAAGCATTCTATAGTCTTAAATTAGGTCTTAGATTTTAGTGAGCCTGTCCCTCTGGACTGTGAACTTCACATGTGCTTCTCAGGTTTTTTCCTCCCCCCCTCAGGTGGTATCGGTTGGCCCGAGTGAGGTTGTGTTGGGTATTTTCCTTCTCCCAGGTGGAAGGCTACAGCTGGCTGGATTTGAGTACTTCCTTCCTCAGGTCAGTTAGGCTCTGAGAAAAGCCCAGCAGGCTAGGTTCTGGTTAAATAGTTTCTCCTGAGGGCAGACCTTGTTAAGGAGAACAGAATGCTCTGGAGTATTTCAACACAGTTCCATTTCCCCTCTCCTTGCCAGAGGCAGGAGGGGATTGTTCTCTGATACTGTGAGAATCTGGGAGAAATCCAGGATGCAAAACTCACAAAAGTGTGGGGAACCCTTGATAGCTGGGTCCCCTTAGAGTTTTTGACTCTCAGACTTGCCCACACTGAGCCAGCCCTCAGTGATTCATCACTGACAGTTCAGTCTTCCCCACCACAGCCCTGGTTTCCTCAGAGCTTTCTGCTTGGGTAAGTTGTGATTCTCTATAGTTACCTGTCAGTCCCTTTTGTGAGGACTGGTTTGTTCTTTGACCTCGCTTTTTTTTTTAACCTCACATCTCTTACAGATCTAAAAAAAAAAAAGTTGTTGATTTTTCAATTTGTTCCGCCTTTTACTCGTTGTTAGCCTGGAGAGGCGACTTCCAAGCTCTCTACATGCTAGACTGGCAACCAGACCTGTCTTACTTAGTAATCTATGAAATCTTTGAGTTCAGAAACTGTGTCTTGAACTTTGATATAAATTCAGCAACTTACATAATGCCTGGCTCATGATAGGTGCTTAGCTAATATTTGTTAAGTGAGAGAATAAACTAGGGAAAGAATGAGTGTTGGCAAAATAATTTATGGATGTTTTTAGCAAGGCTTCCAACAGCTTTCCAGCCTCCTGAATTCCCTAGGTTGTTTGCCTAAATGCATAGTATCCAATATGGGGAAATAGCTATTTTTCTCTCCTAGTGGTGACTTACAAGCATCTTTCATGCTGGACTAGAAACTGGAAACCTCATTTTCTAAGTATGCAGTTTTAAGATTGTTGCCCTCATTCAATGCTTTTTTTTTTTTTTTTTTTTTTTTTTTCAAATCTCTGATACCTTGTATGCCCTTGGTGGTTTTTTCCCCCTCTTTGGGTTGATTTTTACTTTAGATTGTATTTATCTCATTTTATTCTATTTCTCAGTTTAACATACAGTAAGCTTGACTTTTTTTTTTTGGCGTACGGTTCTATAAGGACTTCATGGACTATTTTATGGAGTCATCTTCCCGAGCTCTTCTCTCTCTGCAATCCCCCTGCTACTTTCTGATTCCAGGGGCTTCCCTGGTCAGTCCTCTGGCCAGAAAGCTGGGACTTTAGTACCCTGTTCCGCCGTGCACTGCTGGTGACCGTGCTCATGTCTGGGAGGAAAAAAAGCAATGGCGATGTGCTCTCCCCTCTTGGTACTACATTTTCCTGAAGACGAAGGATCCCCTGCCTGCGAGGTTTAGACCCTGTGAGTCCCTGCTCCCTGATGCTGTCGGTGCCGCTGGCCGCGCTACCGCGGGTGCCGATTTGTTGCCGCTTTGAATTCCTGTCTTATTTTCCAAGATCTCTGCTACCCCTTAGTTTGCAGAATCCTCAAATAGCTGCCCGGTGCATTCCATCCAGGTTTTCCAGCTGCGGTCGGCGCGGAAGACAGAATGGAATGTGGCAGGGACAGAGACAAGCCCTTGCCGTCTTATACAATCGTTGGTGAAAAATCTGCCTTTCAATTATGCATCGAGAAATGTGACAATGGAGCAATGTAACGCTGCTATGATTTTTCACCTCTGTCTTGGTGTTTATTGCACGTATACGTCCAGTCAACCCCCAGAAGCAGCTTCAGCGAGCTGACACACAGCTGCCCACAGGCACATGAAGGCTGTGCCCAGAACTGCCCAGCTGCGCCCCGACTAAATTGCCAACGTGAAGAATCGTGAGCCAAATAAACGGTTGTTGTATTAAGCCACTGAGGTTTTGGGTAGCTGTTTTTACCTAGTAATAGCTAAGTGATACTGTAAGCAAGTAAAACAAAAGCATTAATCCATTGTGGTGTCTGGGTTTTTAAAAAAGGCACAAAGTAAAAAAGTAGCACATCTCGTAGTATCACTAATCATTTTGTGCACAGTAGAGTATAATTCACATTTAACGTTTTTCGGTAATTTCATTTCTCGAAGGAACTTTGTAGCTAGGAATCATAGCTTGAGCAAATCTCAAAAATCCTTCAATGTTAACTGCTGAGAGTCGTTGGCAGTGCATAAACATCACTTCAGCAAATTTTGTTTAGTTTTTTAACTCCATAGACCTAGAATAGGAGGAGGCGCCTTAAAAATATTTCTGGAAGTCTGTTTTAAGGGTTGCTTCGTGAGAATCAGACAAACTTGGGCTATCTCACTCATCTCTAAGACTTTCTTCTCATTACATCCATTATTCTATTTGGATGGAGCATGATTTATCATAGATGTACATGATTTGGGAGTTTTTCTTTCTTCTGAAATTTCAGTGTGGAAAAGGTGACATCGAGCTTTTATTTCATCCTCTTAAGCTGTGGAAAGATTTTCAAACAAGACCTTTTCTTAAGACATGCATGGTCTTCTTGTAATCAAAAATTAAAAATTAAATATAGCTCTTACAGGTGATTGTGTTTGTTGTTTTGAATGCTAATACAGAAAACAATTCCACAGAGATTAGAATTCTATATATTTTTTATTTTTATCTTATATTTAAATAAAAAGTTATTGGCTCAAAAGAATGCTCTTAAGTTTATTCACTGCTTTGTTTTAAGTAGGCTCCACGCTCATTGTGGAGCCCAAACTCAGGATCCTGAGATCAAGAGTTGCATCCTCTACTGACTGAGTAAGCCAGTCACCCCCGCTGCATGCTGTCTTAATGTTTGTATTGACCTTATCTATTTCCCTATTTAACTGTAAGTTCCTAAAAATTATGTTTGTATATAAAATTAAAACTTTCACAATCATCATTAAGAATCAGCACTTTACTATTGCCATGATAAATATGTATTTATATGTCAATGACTGAAAGATTTCAACAAAGAACACAGTGAGATTTCCAGTCCAACTGGCATCTACGTGCTTACCTATATTTGAAAACAAATGTTCAGATATTAAAGATAAATCTGCTGTTCTTTGTTCACATTACTGACATTTTCATGCTGATTATATATTATGCTGACACACATGATTACATCCTGCACACGTTCTGTGATGGCAGAAACGATGTTGAGGTAGACATTCACCCTTCAAAAGGGTGAGGCCATATGTGAGAGAAGATTTTGACCCAAAACTTCAGTGCCTCCCTACAGTGGACGCTGACTTAATTTC
The DNA here is from genome assembly GCA_017311185.1 of Proteles cristata cristata. NCBI lineage: Eukaryota > Metazoa > Chordata > Mammalia > Carnivora > Hyaenidae > Proteles > Proteles cristata. The sequence goes on along the minus strand of JAESUZ010004365.1, from coordinate 57,665 downwards.
CCTGCTCCAGAACTTTCCTGGCTAATGTGACTTGGTAAAGTGCTGGGATGATTATAATCCATCGCAGTGCACAGCAGCACATCATAAAATTCTGCTTGCTCTGCTTCATTTCCACATAGCCTCGTGTGTTTTCACTCACAGCCCACACCTGCCCCAAGAGACATAAATCGCTTCTATTTGCCCTTTTAAGTTGAATAGCATGGGGGCGCCTGGGTGGCTCAGTCGGTTCAGCATCCGACTTTGGCTCAGGTCACGATCTTACAGTTCATGGGTCTGAGCCCCACGTCAGGGTCTGCTGACAGCTCAGAGCTTGGAGCCTGCTTCACATTCTGTGTCTCATTCTGTGTCTCTGTGCCCCTCCACCTCTCGTTCTCTCTCTCTCAAACATAAGTAAACATAAACTGAAAAAAAGATGAATAGCATGGACAAGTAAGTGGAGAGTGCGCCTGTAGTGGGGAAGAGATGCCAGTGAAAAAGATAAAAGATCTTGAGTAGGAGATGATCTATGGAAGGAATGGAAGAGGACAGTGGTTTTCTTTAGAGAAGGCTGTAGAAGTAGAGTATCATTTGAATGCTTGCTGGAAGCTACTCATTGTTTCTAACGGGTGTGAAGATCATAAGTCTTAAGGAAAACACTCATTGAAGAAGTCGCGTTACATGTTGGGGAAAGTTGCTGAGGCAGAATGTCGGGCGTGAGGAGGAGGAAGAACCAGTGGAATGGTGATGTTCTCTGAAACCAGCAAACATACTAGGTGGACTTGCCAGTTGGATGCTTTTATGCTTTTGTAAGAAGTGAGACTCAAAGGGTGTCCTGACCAAGGGCTGGGTTTTCCTCAAGCTCCTGGTTGTCTATTGAGGATTAAAAGGAAGGACTGCTAAATGCAATGCAGTCACCTGGATTGGATCCTTGGACAGAAAAGAAAACTACTATTGGAAAACCTGTTGAGATCTTAGCCTGGAGTTCTGGAGGTTAGTCAGTAGTAATGTAACAATGTTCACTTCTTGGTTTTGACAAATGTTGGGGCGCCTCGGTGGCTTACTCGGTTAAGCGTCCGACTTTCGCTTAGGTCATGATCTCGCGGTTCGTGGGTTCGAGCCCCGCGTCGGGCTCTGTGCTGACTGCCAGCTCAGAGCCTGGAGCCTGCTTTTGATTCTGTGACTCCCTCTCTGACCCTCCCTGCTCACGCTGTCTCTCTCTCTCCTAGAAAAAAAAAAAAAAAAAGACAAATGTACCATGGCCATAGAAGAGGTTGTCATTGAGGAAAATGGGGAGGAGATCTATGGAAATTTTCTGTACTATTTTCGTAAATTTTGTGTAAATCTAAAATTACTTCAGGGCCGTCTGGGTGGGCCTCGTCGGTTAAGAATCTTTGGCTCAGGTCATGATCTCACGGTTCCTGAGTTTGAGCCCCGCGTAGGGCTCCCTGTTGTCATTGCAGAGCGCTGCTTCACACCCTCTGTGTCCCTCCCCCTCTGCCCCTCCTCGGCTTGCCCTCTCTCAAAAATAAAATAAGCATCCAAAAAGAAATAAAATTACTTCAAAAATACTTTAAAAATAACTAAACCTTGGGGCAAAAAATAAAGTGCTTTAATTTGTAAGTAGGATTCTGGTTTTGGTAGAGAGCTGTTACCCTTGGCGTGAGGCAGACCCGATAATGTCAGATTAGAAGGATGTAAGGACTGCTCCAGATACGGAGTAGAAAGTAAGGTAATGGAACAGAAGCAATGAAAAGTGTGCAGGTGGAAGTGCATCAGACTACTTCGTGTAAATCTTGAGGAAACTCTTTCAGTAGTAATAACGTGTATTGCAATAAAATAGTAATAGTTGGTTTAATACAAGCTCATTCTCTAACATAGGTTATCCTTTAGCCTTTAACCAGTGTTCAGTTCACATGGGATTCATATTTGCCACCTTCGGTTAGAGTCCTGAGAAACCAGATGCGTTTCTTGCCTTCTTCCATATGAACGTGAGTTGCAGTTAAGCCCTAGGTTTTGAGCGAGACGGCTCTGAGTCTGTTCTTCTTTGCATGGTGTTTCATTGTGTCAAATCCTGCATTTATTTATTTATTTTTTTTTTTTTTTTAAATTTTTTAATGTTTTATTTATTTCTAGGAGAGAGAGAGAGACAGCGTGAGCAGGGGAGGGTCAGAGAGAAAGGGAGTCACAGGCTGAAACAGGCTCCAGGCTCTGAGCTGGCAGTCAGTACAGAGCCCGACACGGGGCTCGAACCCACGAACTGCGAGATCATGACCCAAGCGAAAGTCGGACGCTTAACCGACTAAGCCACCCAGGTGCCCCAAATCCTGCATTTAAAAAATGAAACAGCTTCAAAAATTTATTATAAACCACATCCAGCTTTGTTTTTTAAAACCTTTTAAAAATGTTTATTATTTTGAAAGAGAGAGAGGGTGTGAGCATGCACACAGGGGAGGGGAGAGAGAGAGGGAGACAGCGAATCCCAAGCAGGCTCCGAGGTATCAGCGCAGAGCTCTACGTGGGGCTCGATCTCATGAGCTGTGAGGTCATGACCTGAGCCTAAATCGAGAGTCAGACATTGAACCAACTGAGACACCCAGGTGCCCCAGCCATTTTTTTTTTTGGGGGGGAGGCCATGTAATATAACAAGCATGCCTTGGTCATGTCACTAGGTATTCTTCATGTCCCCCGTGTCTGTACATGGCGGCTGGGCCTTAGTCAGCACGTTGTGGCCTTCTGAATGGTTGTGTCAGCCAACCAGTCTGGTAGCTTCACTCCCCTTCGGTAGATTTCTGATTAATGGGAAGTGGATTAGGTAAGATTCTGGTTTTAAGCAGTAAACTGTATCTCAAGCCAGCCTAAACAGACATATATAAGTGGTCATTCACAAAAAGGAGATGGTGGAGGTCTCGTGGCATCCTCAGGCAGGAATGTAGCTGAGCCTGAAGAGGAAACCAGAACCAGGAGCCAGAACATCAGCACAGGGAACCAGAAAGCATACTCTCTTTTTCTGGGCTCCTATGTCAACACAGAGACTGACTGGCTGACTCTCTGCCCCATGAAAAATTCCTAGGAAGAAGACACTTCGTGGTTAACTTCTTGGCAGGCACTACCCCTAGTCTAATCAACTGCAACCATGGGAGCAGAGTCACACAGTATAAACGTGACTTCTTATCCATATAGGTAGAAAAGTAGTACTGAGAGAAGTACGAAGCACTGCAAGCTACGTAGACACCTCAGAAGCTATTTACTATAAGAAACGGACATAACCATAATGGAGAGAAGAAAAAGGAGATCTGATAGTCGTAAGAAACACGTACAATTACACAAACGATGTGACATTGAACATTCTGTTCTCTTAGGGTCAAGCAGCAGGTGTTGCTTCACTTCCTCAAAGAATATTGAGTATTTATGCATGGGGTTGACTGAGTACCATTGGCACAAATTATCAGAGATGGTCTCATGTCCTCAGCTGAGCTAGGGAGAGGTGTCTATGAGAAAAACACCCCTATTTTTCCTTCCCTTTCTCAAATTCCAAATATGAGTGGAGTCATGTGATATCTTTCTCTGACATAGTTCACTTAGCATAATACACTCTAGTTCCATTCATGTTGAGGGAGGCAAACAATAAGAGACTCTTAAATACAGAGAGCAACCTGAAGGTTGCTGGAGGAGGGGTGGGTGGAGGCTGGGCTAGATGTGATGGGCATTAAGGAGGGCACGTGTTGGGATGAGCGCTGGGTGTCATATATAAGTGATGAATCACTGGGTTCGGCTCCTGAGGCCAAGACTCCACTGTATGTTAACGAACTTGAATTTAAACTAAAAAATAATAATAAAATTAATTTATATCTTTAAAACAAAAGAAAATAAACCCACAGTATAAGAAAGTATAATATTAAATAACAAGTAGTACAGATGTTAAGTTCTATTTGAATTTATGTCTATAATTAAAATGGATTATTTATCTTTTTATTTAAGGTCCAGTTGACTAATGGTGCAAATGCTCACTGGTGTTCATTTTATTTTATATTAGGATGAAGGCCGTAGGGACTGTGGAGAAACCCAGTGAGTGTGTCTCAACAAAGAAGTTGCTTGAGAAACTTTGTGCAACAGTGATCTAATTAAGCCCAAGGCCTCCAGGGCCTGCCCCACCCATAGGTGGGCCGAAATACACGATGTCATCCCTCCTGGTCATTTTTGTGGACATTGCCCCACAAATTCCTTTTGTAAAGCCATATGTCTTCTAGAGTACCCTATTTGAGTGCAAACTGCACTTTGGAATACTGTATGATCAGGCATTAATAACTTAGCATGATTGGTTTAGAGACTGATAAACTTAGCTGAGAAATCCAAAAAGATCTTGAGAACAGAGTACAGGCAATAGCCCCTTCGGGGGACTTTGGACGTGACTGATGAGGTGTGGAATGAGATGGTGAGAGGCCACTGGAAATTGTGTCACCTTAGTCCAGGTCGCTGCTGAGAATTCTGAAGGCTGCCTTAGAAATTTCAGTTCCTGGTAAAGCTACCGTAAAAATCTTCATGGCAAAGATTAGGTGCTCTGTTTTTTCTTTAACCTCTTCTAAAGGGTTAGGTGCCTGTGGGAGGCTCAGGCGATTAAGCATCTGACTTCGGCTCAAGACATGATCTCGTGGTTCGTGAGTTTGAGCCCCACCTCTCAAAAATAAATAAACATTAAAAAAAAAAAACCTCCTACAAGGTTTATACTCATACTGACTTTGCTTATTCTTATAGAATCGTGTAGGTAAGTCTTCAGTCGACTGAAGGATCAGGCTTAGGAAATAGACTGAAGAAAACAGGAGCCTTAAGACTCTAATTCCATCAGAAGAGCCAGTCATCTGTGTAGCCTCTTGCTCCTGGCCCAGAATGGCTCTTTGGCGGGGCTGATGCCAGGAAATTTCCCATTAGAGTCCTTGCTTATGGGTCCTTTGGATATTATTAACCAAACCTGACACGTAGATGGCGTTCAGTAATATTTGTTGTAAGATATGGTGATGACATCAGAGATTAGCATGAATGTCTTTCAGAGTAATGAGATTAGATTACCCATATAAAAGCTGTTGGGCAGAGGAAGGTTGGAAAGCTATAAATCATGGTTCTATTTATGCTGTGACAGTATAAACATAGCACATTTTAAAAAGACCAAGATAGAAAATAAAAGGCTATGAGCATCATGTCGCAGAGAGGTTTACTCCTACCACCTCACATCACCCTGCTTCTCCTCTCTTCCATGACATCCTAGCCATGTGCCGACTGATGTCTGCTGATAAGGCCAGTGGTGTGGGCTGAACTGCTCTGCCAAAGTGAAATATATGAAGCCGTGGCTCATCCCTCCTCAACTGCTCCAAACAAATCGTCAGAGGGTGAAAATAACTCAGTGGCTGGATTTCCTGGGTTGACTTTGTTCACAGCAATTTATCTAGATAAGCCTTCCTTTTTTCTCCATTATTCTGGGGAAATACCATCAGAAAAGAGCATGCAAAGTAAATATACTAGGTTTTAAGGAAAATCTATATATTCCACCCCCAAAAATATGTTTAAGGGAAATAGAAGGAATTACGGAGTTTCTGTTGCTGGTTTTAACACAAATCAGCTGCGTCTTCATCACCTGGTAACTGCCTCACCCTTTTGTTTCTATAAAATGAGATAGTGGCTGGAAACGGTGAAAAAGTCTGCTGGTTAATCAAGAGGAAAAATTTTATAGTGAAAAACAGAGATTAAAAAATCGCACCAAGAACGTGGAGAACAATTTGACAGAATTCAAGCCAACCTGTGTCATTTATAATACAATTGAGTCCAAGGACTGTGTGTATAAAGCAGATTAAAATGACTAGTCCCTGGAGAAAAGGGATTTGAATGCATCAGTCCTTTTCTGTGTCAGCCATGATTTTAGTAAAATTTTGAGAACACTGCAAAGCTCACATTTGCTACTAAAATTTTTACTTTTTAGAAATGTAGTTCATGCAGATAAAGGTTCTTTGGACCCAAATGAAAATTATTTTATGAGAGAAACTGTCTCCAGTTTAAAAACTATGCCATAGAGTGCCTATCGGGGTAAGAAAGCAGTTCAATTATTTTTTAATATTTGTCCAATCAAAGCAGCACCATATCTGACTAATTCCATTATTATAATTTGAATACTCTATTACAGTATTGATATCCTGCTGTTTTATGGTATGTCTTGCTTTACACAAGCAATGAATTCAGGAAAATGCCTATGGAGATAGAATCCCATTACCCTCCACTGTGTCTAATATGGTTCTGCTGTTTTAAGGACACTCATTTTCCTGTCCCCACTTTTCCCTCCTCTGTCCCCAACCTCATCCCCACCCAGTTCAGCAAAGTGCACTAGGCCAGTGGGATAGAGAGGCAAGGGGTGATATACTGGTGAGAGTAAACTTTTTTTGAAAAACTGCTCAATGTCAGCCACCCCCACATGGTATAAGAACACTTAACAACTGAAACATCAGATTGATTTGAATTAAGCTTTTCATGCAACAAACACAGCTGACCATCTGTGTACTGGTTGTTTTCAGCACTGGAAATACAAATATGAATAAGATAGTTTCTGACTCTTTTCAGTGAAGAACACCATGGGGAGTGATAGTTTACTGTGTGGCTCGGTTTTAAAGGATTGGACAGGAATTTGCCCGGTGGACAAGGAAGAGAAGGGCTTCTGGGCAAAAGGCACAACATGGGCAAGGCAAGATGATACAAGATGTTTGGGGGGCTTCTAAGCAGATGGTGAGGGGAGAAAAGATGGAAAGTGGCCAGAGATGATGCTGGAAAGGGACAACAGCTAGATCACCAAGGTCTTTGCAGACCGTTGATTATTAGAGAGGCGTTCTCTCTTGTTGGGTGGAGACAGTCCCACCCAGTGGCTTGCATGAACTGTCCCCAAACCACGTATTTCTTTTTTTTTTTAATGTTTATTTATATCTAGGAGAGAGAGAGAGAGAGAGACAGGCGTGAGCAGGGAGGGTCAGAGAGAGAGGGAGTCACAGACTGAAACAGGCTCAGGCTCTGGGCTGGCAGTCAGCACAAGAGCCCGATGCAGGGCGAACCCACGAACCGTGAGATCATGACCTAAGCGAAAGTCGGACGCTTAACCGACTAAGCCACCCAGGCGCCCCTCAAACCACGTATTTCTTTTGATTCTCATTTCATTCTTACTAAGTTGTTTTCTGGCTTGATCATAACGATACCTTTCTATCAGGAAAGGGACACTCAGAGCAGTAAGCAGAAACAAAATGGTAAGTAGAAGAACAGAACTCCACTGAAAATGAATAAAGTAGGCAGCACGTTCAGAAACAGACCCAAGTCTCTTTGGAAATTAATTATATGGTAAGAGTAGCATTACAAGCCAATAGAGAAAGGGTGGGCTTTTCAGGAAATGATGTTGGAACAATTGGTTAGCCTCTTGGGGAAAAAAATTAAGCTTGATTCTCCCCTCACCAAAAACCAACTTGATCCCTACCTCATTCCTCATACCTGATACATTCCAAATGGAGCAAAGATTTAAATATTAAAACAAAAATACTAAGAGAAAATACAAGCAAGCATTTCAATAATCCTAAGGTGGGGAAGATATTTTAAAGTACGATCCTAAACTCAGAAATCACAGAAAGACTGAGAAATTTGACTGCATAAAAATATATAGTTTCCTAAATAACAAACGAAAATTGAAAATAAAAACAACAAGCCCTGGAAATATTGACATTTATGATAAATGGCAAACTTACTTAATATATAAAGAGCTTTTCGAATTAAAAAAAAAAAACCCTCAACACCAGAATTAGGAAAATGGCCCGTAGATGATGATGACCTAATCAGTCTCTCCATAAGCAAAGTAACTTTAAATTATGTATTCTAAATGTTAAAAAAATTCAACTAAAAATTCTTTAATACCTTATTTCTTTCATCTTTGTTTCTCTGCACATAGGTGGATTCTCTTTTTTCTCAAATATGTATATGTGATGAATATTTTACCTTCTTTATCTTGACTGCCCTTGTTTTCAAAATGTATACTTGAAACTGCTTTTCAAATATATATTAACTCTTTGAAGTATGATAATTTGTGAGTCTACCTTTCAATTGAAATCCCCAAACCTGAAAAGATAAGGGAGTAGATCTCTGTAGCCTTTTTAAAAAAATTTTTAATTTTTTAATTTTTATTTATTTATTTTTTTTACAAATAGTTTATTGTCAAATTAGTTTCCATATAACACCCAGTGCTCATCCCCACAAGTGCCCTTTTGAAAAGACTTGTAGGGGTGCCTGGGTGGCTCAGTCAGTTAAGCATCTGACTTCGGCTCAAGTCATGATCTCATGGTTTGTGGGTTGGAGCCTCACGTTGAGCTCTGTGCTGACAGCTCAGAACCGGGAGCCTGCTTCGGATTCTGTGTGTGTGTGTGTGTGTGTGTGTGTGTGTGTGTGTGTGTCTTTCTCTCTACCCCTCCCCTGATCACACTCTGTCTCTCTCTCTCTCAAAAATAAATAAACATCAGGGCGCCTGGGTGGCTCCATTGGTTGAGCATCTGACTTTGGGTCAGGTCATGATCTCTTGGTTTGTGGGTTCGAGCCCCATGTCAGGCTTTACACTGACAGTGCGGAGCCTGCTTTGGATTCTCTGTCTTCCTGTTTCTCTGTCCCTCCCCTGTTCATTCTCTCTCTCTTTCTCAAAAATAAATCAACATTCAAAAAGTTTAAAAATATAAACAAAAATAAACACTAAAAAAAAATAAGAACAAAAAGAAATGTAAAACCAGCATGCTGAGACCTGAGGGTGTACTCCTTTCTGGTTCTGGCTGGGGCTCAATCCCTCTCATCCCTTCGTGCAGACTGAAGTTTTGTGGTTTTCAGCACGCAGTCCTCTGACCTCCTTGGTTTAATTTATTGTCAGGTATGTGATTCTTTTGGATGCTATGGTAAACACAAGTGTTTTCTTAATTTCTGTTTTGGATTGTTCATCACTAGTGTATAGAAATGCAGTTGATTTTTCTATGTTGTTCTTGTACTCTGCAAATTTGCTACATTCATTTATTGGCTTATGTAGATTTTTCTGGAGTCTTTATAAGTTTCTGTTTCTGGGATCATGTCATCTGTGAATAAATTTCAGTTCTTCCTCTCCAATTTGGATGTCTTTTATTTGTTTTTCTTGCCTAATTGACCTGGCTAGAACATTCAGTACAATGCTAAATAGCAGTGAAGAAAAAGGCACCCTTGTTTTGTTCTTGAACTTAGGAATGAGGGAGAAAAGACTGCAGTCTTCACTATTGAATATAATGTTAGCTATAGGATTTTCATAAATGCCTTTTATCAGGTTGAGAAAGTTCCCTTCTATTCCTAGTGTTCTGGATGTTTTTATCCTAAAAGGGTGTTAGATTTTATGTAATGTTTTTTCTGCATTAATCGAGATGATCATGTGGATTTTTCGGTCATTCTGTTAATGTGGACTACTACTAAACTGACCAATTTTCTTACATTGAACTACCCTTGCACTTGTGGCATAAATCCCACTTGATCATGGTTTATAATCCTCTTAATATTCTGCAGAATTTGGTTTGCTAGTATTTACGTGAGGAGTGTTTTTGGTTTTAGAAAGAGAGTGTGTGTGCAAGAGGTGGAGAGGGGCAGAGAGAGAGAGCGAGAGAGAGAGAGAGAGAGAGAGAGAGAATCTGAAGCAGGCTCCACACTGAGCTTGATCCCATGACCCTGGGATCATGATTTGAGCTGAAATCAGGAGTCAGATGCTCAACCGAGATGCCCAGGCACCCCAAGGATTTTTGTATCTATATTCACAAAGGATATTGGTCTGTAGTTTGTTGTTGTTTTATCTTTGGTTGGCTTTGGTGTCAGGGTAACACTAGCCTCAAGAATGAGTTAGGAAGGAAGTATTTTCTATATTCTTTGGAAGAGTTTGAGAAGGGTTAGTGTTTGTTATTATTATTATTTTTTTAAGATTTTATTTTAAGTAGGCTCCACACCCAATATGGGGTTCGAACCCAGAACCCTGAGATCGACAGTTGCATGCTCTACCAACTGAGCCAGCCAGGTAGCCCTAGTGTTAATTATTTTTAAATGTTTGGTAGAATTCACCAGTATAGACATCTGGGTCCTATGCTTTTCTGTTTGATTACTGACTCAGCCTCTTATTATAGATCTGGTCAGATTTTTTATTTCTTCTTTAGTCAGTTTCAGTAATTTTTGTCATTTATTTTTAATTCTTTTTTTTTTAATGTTTTATTTATTTCTAGTAGAGAGATAGAGAGACAGAGTGAGCAGCGGAGGGTCAGAGAGAGAGGGAGTCACAGACTGAAACAGGCTCCAGGCTCTGAGCTGGCAGTCAGCACAGAGCCCGACGCGGGGCTCCAACCCATGAACCGCGAGATCATGACCTAAGCGAAAGTCGGACGCCCAGCCGACTAAGCCACCCAGGCGCCCCATTGTCATTTATTTTTAAAACATGTTTCCAACATATGCATGAAATCTGCTTTTTGTCTCTGATCCTATCTTGGTTAGTTATGTCTTCTCTCTTTCTTCTTAAATAATCCCACCAAAAGTTTTCAATTTTATAAAAAATCTTTTCCAAAATATTTGGATTTGTTGATTTTCTTTACTTTATATATGATTTCTATATAATTAGCCTCTTTATTTTTGTTTTCTTCTTCACTTTAGTTTTTGTTTTAATTCATTGATTTTCAGCCTTTTGTATGTATATATGAAATATTAGTTTGGGGTATATAAAATAGTCTTTTTTATAGGAAGATAATGATCCATATGGACAGTTTAATGTGCTTCATCCTAATATTTAAAGGTAAAAAATCTTGCTGTAAAGCAATATTTTTTTACAAGTTAGAAAAATGATATTACAAAGATTTTATTGTTTATGAGTGCATTTATTTGCAGTAAAAGTGCAAATCATACATGGGAAAGATATACAACAATTTTGGGATAGTAGCTACCTTAGGGAAGGAAAGCAGGTGAAGGGATTTATGTGTAATATTTTATTGCTTACAAAGGAAATATTAAAAATACAAATAAAGATGTAGAAGCAAATAAGGCAAAATACCAACAACTGCTTAATTTTGTTGGTGGGGAAATGCCACGAAACTTGATAATTAGAATTTTTGTTATCATCTTGTTTAAATGTTAAGAATTAGTGCATCCAAGGGGCACCTGGGTGGCTCAGTCAGTTAAGCGTCTGACTTCGATTCAGGTCAGGTCATGATCTTATGGTTCGTGGGTTCGAGCCCCACATCGGGCTCTGTGCTGAACCAGGAGGTCGGGAGGGCTGTGACCAGCATATCAAGCCTCCCTTTCCACAAGATCATCATGGCCTCTGCTATTCTGCAAACGTGGAAAATAAACCTGCTGTGTATGAACATGAGAACCCTCATTCCTTCCCCCCCTGACTCCGCCCTCAGGCAACAGGGCAATGTACTTTCAGAACAGTGAACCAGGGGCGCCTGGGTGGCTTAGTCGGTTAAGCGTCCGACTTTCGCTTAGGTCATGATCTCGCGGTTCGTGGGTTGGAGCCCCGCGTCGGGCTCTGTGCTGATTGCCAGCTCGGAGCCTGGAGCCTGCTTCAGATTCTGTGTCTCCCTCTCTCTCTGACCCTCCCCTGCTCACACTGTCTCTCTCTCTCTCAGAAATAAATAAATAAATAAAACATTAAAAAGTAAAAAAAAAAAAAGAATTAGTGCATCCAAATAAATACTATACAAAACACTATATAAACAAGAACAACAATAACGTTTTTATAAATTGTGTATTTCATTGGTGATTTCTCTGTTTACAAAGAGAGAAATCTGTGGACTTTGTTGGCTATTTCTACTGGTTCTTGCTCCTGGAGTCTAGTTTCCTTGCATGTTTGGTTGTCTTTGGGTGTTCCTTGTATTTAAAATTTTTTAAAGAATAATTTGAGATCAAGGATAAAAGTATCTTCTTCCAAAGAGAATATATATTTGTTTCTGTCAGATACTTAGGGCACCAAGTGCTTTAAATGTAATTGAAAGCTTGAGGCTCTCCGAGGGGCGCCTGGGTGGCTCAGTCAGTTAAACATCCGGCTTTTGGTTTTGGCTCAGGTCGTGATCTCGAGGTCTGTAGGTTCAAGCCCCGCATTGGCTCTGTGCTGACAGTGTGGAGCCTGCTTGGGATTCTCTCTCTCTCTCTCTCTCTCTCTCAAAATAAATAAATAAACTAAACTAAACAAACAAACAAACAAAGCTTGAGGTTCTCTGAATAACCCAGAGAATTGGATGCAGGCTGTAATCCCATGTGAGGACTGTCCCAGTTCGGGCTCAACCTTTCCCTGAGCGTGTAGCACTCTCAGCACGTGGGGCCCTGACTTCTGGGTCCTGACTTACTGTGGGGACGTTCTGCTATTTGTGAGGCCTCTGGGTGTTACTTCTGTCCCTCTGCCAGCTGTTCTGTGAGTTTTCAGAATGAACATTCACAAGTTTGGGGGATTGTCAAGAACCCTCAGAGGAAAAAAAAGTTGCTTTTGTTCTTGATTCATCTCCCTGGGGAATATTTTCCCTTTAATTTTGGCCTCATAGTTCCGTACTGTCGTGTGGGGTCTTTTATGCTTTTGAGGTGGTAGTTTTTCTATTTTACCCAGCTTTTTCACTTGTTTTCAGCAGGAGGGTTGTCCAAACAATCTAGCCTCAATGATCACAATTAGGAAGCTAGCATTTAATTCAGTCCTGTTTTATCTTCTCTCTCTCTTCTTAAGGAGAAGGCCGTTCCTCTATGTTGTTTCAGGCTCAATCCCTCACCTCCTCCCGCTTGTGACTGTAAGGCTGAGGAGAGTCTCCCAGGGCAACAAAAATCTACAGATGAGGTGACTCCAGTTCACCCGACAATGTTTACAACCCTTTATATTATCAAACAGAACTCGGTTTATCAGTCTAACAGTATCTTCATTCGGGATGCGTCAGAGTTTCCGTCAAGAGCACAGCATCATCATTTACTCTGCACGTTTGGAACTGAAGGGCCCATTCAAGGGCTATCCCCAACTTCTCCCCAAAAGCAGCAGCTTGAACTAAAAATGAATTCACATTTCTACTTCGCAAATTCTGTGCTTGTATTTTTTTTTTTTTAATTTTAGGAGAGAGAGTGTGAACAGGGGAAGGGCAGAGAGAGGGGGGCAGAGACTCTGCAGTGGGCTCTGGGAGCCCAATGTGGGGCTCGGACTCACGAACCTCGAGGTCATGACCTGAGCAGAAGTCCTGTGCTCAAGCAACTGAGCCACCCAGGTGCCTCATGTGCTCACAGTTTTTAAATAACAGCTACCTCAACCTTTACCCACCAATACGTGCTTAGAGTTCCTAGGGCCTCACAGTTCATCATAGCAGGCCGACCTCAACGGACTCCTTCCTTCGTCTTCCCCCTTCTCAGCGCACAAGGCTGCCTTTCATAGAAGCTGCCTGCTGCCGTGAGTGTTGCCAACACATTTGCTTATAAAAACAGGTGCCTCCGTGGCAATATTTCATTCCAGCGATGCTTTTTCCATTCTACCAGCACATGCCAGAAATGTGGTCGTCCTGGTTGACGGTCCTGAGTGAATGGAGCCAATGGTGCAGCGCTACATATTTTGGTCTTGTGTTTCGACTGGCCAGGAAGCCCAAGCTGAGGTGTTTGAACGCATCACAGTGACACTGAATTTTATGAATAAGGAAGAAGCTGGTACACGAAGGGACTCTTTGTTGGTTATTAAATTTGAAAATTAGTGCTCATTGTTCAGCAAGGTTTTATTTCTCATTTGATAGATGTAGAGGCTGTTTCAAAGAGGCATCTTGAGATGTTGCATTTTAGGACAATTTGTTTTAACGGAAGGAAGTTTGTATATTGGGGGCAGGTAGGAGATGCAGTGAGATGGTCTGCGTATAATGGAAAGTATATCAGAAAGGAAGGATGGAGGGACGGAGGGAGGGAGACCATGGCTTCTGAGGCAGGGGAGAAGAATGGATGATGTCAAAGCTGGCCGGCCGCCTGCCTTCTCCTGTGCTTCCGTGTTTGTAGGGGCAATTAATGGAGGATATACCAGGTTAGGATATAGTAACAAATGGTAACAAAGTAGTGCTTTAAGGCAACAAAAATTTATTTGTCCCTGATATCCAGTGTGGGTCTGGGGGGTTTCTAGCACAGCTGTACCTCTCTATGGCAACTAGACCATGCAGGCTGATGGAGGCTTCACCATCCAATAAACTGCAGCATCTTAAACACATGACTGTTTTAAACCTGACCGATGTAACATGAGAAGAGAGTCTGAGGGTATTGCACCAGGAGTTGAATACTCCATCCCAGAAGTGCTGCATGGCACTCCAGCCCCCGTCCCACCGGCCAAACTGGCCACACGGCCCTAACCACCTTCATGACGGATGGGGAAGGGTACTTTCTTGTGTGTCTGGTGGGAATCAGATGTTAATGAACAGTAGAAGTCTCTACCACAGAGGTGCATGCCTGATGCCTTTCCATCTTTCAAGTTACGTGTCATAAAAAGAAGCGGAAAATGTATGGCTCTTAGCCACAGAATACAAGCCTCAAATATATGGTTGTGGCATCCTGTGGAAAGAAAGGAGCCATTTGTCTTTAGAAAGAGTCCTTCCCACTCCTGAAGGAAGTACATGTAGAATGATACTACATTTGTTTGGGTTTTCACAGACCACCACCCCAACGTGGTGAAATGAAAAATGGTTTCACAGTCGATTTTATGTGTGAACCTGGCTAGACTATGATACCTAGCTGTGTGGTCAAACACTAATCTGGATGTTGCCATGAAGACAGTTTTTAGATGTGATTAAATTTATAATCAGTCGACCTTAAGTAAAGCAGATTGCTCTCAATAATATGGGTAAGCCTCATCCCGTCATTTTAAGGCCTTAAGAGCAAACACTGAAGTTTCTCGAAGAAGTGAATTCTGCCTCAAGACTATAACATAGGAATTCTTCCAGAGTTTCCAGCCTGCTGACCTGCACTATAGATGTCGGACTCAAGACTGCAACATCAACTCGTACCTCAATTTCCAAACTGTTGGCTAGCCCTACAGATGTCAAATTTGTTGGCCCCCACAATCATGTAAGCCAACTCCTTACAAGAAACCTTTCTCTCCCGGTACACACACATATGCACCACCCATGTACACACAGCCTATTGGTTATGTCTCTTGGGAGGACCCTAATACAAACAGTGTCTATTACGTTTTCATCTACACAAGGCACCAATAGAATCCAGTAATGAATAGCCATGCTTTGATGGAATTAAACAAATAGCTAAAATTCATTCATAGCCAAACATCCTCTCAAAGTTCTCTGGAATAGCTTCAGCAGGGCTTGTGGGAAGAAACTCTTAAAATCTTGGTAGGGATTCCTAGGTAGGGAGATGGAGTGTAATTAAATATTATAGTTAAGAGATTTCAAAAGGCTTTTTGTGAAAGATGTTGATTACATGAATTTGAGTGGAGTCACATAATTTGTCTAGTGAAATATTAAGGACCTTTCACTTAGCTGAGACTGTAACTTTTTTTCTTTCTCTACTAGATCATGTGACATGTAATTCTGTCTATCATGGGGGCTGTTTCTTCATCACAGTGTATCTCTGAGGGTGCCTGGCTGGCTCAGTCAGAAGAATGTGCAGTTCTTGATCTCAGGGTCATGAATTTGAGCCCCATGTTGGGTGTAGAGATTACCTGAGTAAATAGAACTTCTGAAAAACAGAATGTCTTCTTGGTAAGGCACACATATTTTGTGTGATTCCATGGCCTCCGAGCCTCTTCTCTGTAATGCCTTATCATAAGTTCATATGTGAAAGTGATTTTGCCTTTCACACACATTTTTGTTTATTGCGAATAACTTGATTTGAGGAGGGGGGAAAGTGCCTCAAAGTCAGTGTTCATATACAGCCCCGGTGGAGAAATGTTTATGCCCCCTAGACCAGTGTTACTCAGACTTTCATGGGAACGGAGAGTGCTAGGAAGCTCGCTAAAGTGCAGATTTGTGTTCAGTAGGTCTGGGGTGGGGCTGTAGATTCTGCATTTCTAACGAGCTCCCAAGTGATGCCCACACTAGTGGGCACTGGCCCACACTCTGAGTAGTAAGGCTAGGCAGTTTCATCTGTGAATACGGTTCCAGGCACCACTTATGCTGATTACCCCTAAATCTCTATCTTCCACTGAGGTCTCCCTCATTTTTAACACCCCCTTCCCCCAGCAGCACTCATTGCCCAAGTCGGAGACCTGAAAATCCTCTGTGATCTTTCTTCCCCTCTCCTTATCTAATCAATGACCAACATCAAGTCTACTTTGAAAACACCTCTCAAATTCAACTTCTCTTGTTCTCCACTGTGACATCTACTACCCTCTCCCAGGTCACCATCATTTCTTGCTTGGGCCACCAAACGTTGCCCTCTAACTGGGCTCCCTCTTTTCCTCTTGCCTTCCTGCTAGCCCTTCTCCTCTGTGCAGCCAGACCGATCTCTCCCATACAAACCTGTTCATGCTACTCTCCTGCTAAAAACTCCTACCGCATTAGGATAAAGTCCAAATTCTGATCCCATGGTTCGCAAGGCTCTGCGGTACCTATTCCTTGATGATTTCTCTAGCTTCACTTTCTGTCAGTCTCTCATTACTCTTTTGCACTCTGAGAGGCCGCTATGCGGTCTTTGCCTAGTTCTCCAATTGAGGCTTTCACCTCTGTGCTTTTGCACAGACTCTTCTGTCTGCCTGGAGCACTCTTTCTCCACCTCTCCATCACGTAAACGCCTATTCATCCTTCAGGCCTCAGCTTAGACATCACTGGAATCTCTCCCTGAGTCACCAAAGTCATGCTGAGAGCCCCTCCTCTGTGCCCCCTCTCTGTGTTCCCCACCCTCACAGCACCATAATTAACAGCTTTCAGTTGACCTTC
This sequence comes from Proteles cristata cristata, assembly GCA_017311185.1. Classification (NCBI taxonomy): domain Eukaryota; kingdom Metazoa; phylum Chordata; class Mammalia; order Carnivora; family Hyaenidae; genus Proteles; species Proteles cristata. The sequence continues at coordinate 40,761 of JAESUZ010004365.1, read as the reverse complement.
AAACAGTCCAAGACTGAACTGTGTGGATCCACTTATGTGTGAATTTTTTTTTTTTTGATAATCGCAGTAGAGTACTCTAAATGTATTTTCTCTTCCTTATGATTTTCCTGGTAACATTTTCTCTTCTCTATGAGCTTACTTTCTTGTAAGAATACAATATATAATACATACAATATACAAAATATGTATTAGTCAACCATTAATGTTATGTAAGGCTTCTGGTCAACAGTAGCTACATTTCTGGGGAGTGAAAATTTATTTGTAGATTTCTGACTGCACAGGGGGTCGGCGCCCCTAACCCCCAAATTGTTCAACTGTGCTAGTTTCCCTCACTGGGATGTGCGTGCCATAAGGGCAGGGACCATGTGCATTTTGTCCAATGCCTAGCACACAGCTTAGCAACTCATGAGTGTTCATGAACATTTGCAAATGAATGACGAAATAAGGGAATGAATGAATGTCAGACATTCTGTATCTCCTGGTGTCAGGATTCTACTGGTGCCTCAGCCTTCAATAAATTTCTGGTTTTCCTAGGAAGGAGCTGTCACCAATTTTCTTATTTGGTTTGCTCCACGCATGTAGTGCCATCTTCCAGGTATACTCAGGGCAAAGCAGCCAAGTTCAAGGGGCTGGAGAATGGGACAATAGGGAGTGGTGGTGCTCATGTAACTGGTGAGTTAGTGGTATTATTGCTTGCGTACCTGAAGGCTGTTTTTTTCATGCTTGCAATTACAACTTTTCTTAATATCAGGTCTGTCGCTTTCAAGTGGAATGTCAAGTCCATGAGGACGGGTGCCATGTTTTCTACCTCTTTTGAAGGCCTTCAACTTTGCAGGCTCAGTACTTAATGATGAGCAGCAGCCCCAGGAAAGTTTGTGTGCAGTGAGGGTGAATGTTTTGTTTTGGTTTGTTTAGCTCACCTTGCCAGAGGTTGCCGAGGTTGGCTGCGCATTGGTTGCTGATGATTTTGAGGGTCATTGGCAAAGATAACCAGACAAGAAGTGTGCTTTTGCCCTTGTTGTGCAGAGGTGTGGGGTGTCCTCCTGAGTGAAGGCATTGCCCTTTGCTAATATTGAGTTGTTGTTATAACAACTTTGCTGTGGGAATAAAGTGTCTTCCCAGGTCTTTGTTATTCATTTTGATGTGTAAACATACCAGCTACCGAGTTTCCTTGGAAATCCCACCAGCCAGTCTGAAACTAAAAGGGGTGCTTTACATGTGGGGGAAGAAGTTACCCTTGTCCTACCCTTGTGAATTTCTTATTCTGTCTAACATGTCACAGTTTTTATTTCACTTTGCCTTTTAGTCTTCTCCCCGGGTTTGGCTAACAAGAAACCCTTTACAACTCACCCCAGAGAAGCTCTGGATTAATTTATATGTGTGTCAGAAACACGGAGATAGGCAACACAGCATCCAGTAAAAATTCAAAAGTGTGTGGAACGAGTTAACCTAAGGTTCAACACCAGGGTTACAGAATTCTTTAGTAAATGATCTGTAAATAAACATTTAGATGTGTTAGAGAAATTCTAAGCTGAATCCTTTTGGGACCTATAATTCATGCACTGTGAATATGTAAGCCACAGTTGAGCTGGTTTAATAATTTGCATTTTTCATATTGTATTCTTCTGAGATCAGGTACAATAATACTGAGATATCACCTACCTATGTCACTTTTTTGTGTGTGAGCCTCAAGCACCCGTTCTCTGATATGTACAGTTATAAGCCAGTGTTGTAGACATTAGTGCTCTTAACCAAGTTTTTCTGGTTCTCCTCGGCATATGGTAGGATTTCACTTCCTTGGCCTCTTTGAAGTGGGCGGGGCCTGTGATCTGTGAGTAGTTGCTACACACTGAATGTTTGCATGCCTCCAAAGTTCATCTTAAAGTTCTCATCTCCAATGTGATAGTATTTGGAAGTGGGGTCTTTGGGAGGTAATTAGGTCATGAAGGTAGAGCCCTCAGGAATGGGACTAGTGCCCTTCTAGGAAGAGACACACAAAAATAATAGAGTAAAGATAACCAGAAGAAAGAGGTGGAGGAGGAAAAAAAGGAGAAGGAAATAGGAGGAGGAGGAGGAGGAGGAGGAGGAGGAGGCAGAAATAAAAGACACAAGAGAGATGCTCTCTCTGCCATGTGAGGATACAACAGGAAGATACCCATCTGTAAACCAGAAAGAGGGCTCTCACTGGGAACCACCTTGGCTAGCACCTTGATCACGGACTTCCCAGTGAGAAATAGTTCCTGTCAAGACACTCAGTCCCTGGTATTTTGCTATAGCAGCCCACGCTGATTAAACGACAGTGGTAGTGATATGTCACTTTTAAACCAGAGCACTTCGTTACCAGTGGTAGACTCTCGGGAACTTTCTCTTTCCTTCAGGCTGAGTCCACGCATGGTCATGATGAACAGAGACCCCTGCCAACTCATAGTGGACATGAAGCATGAATGAGATATAAATATTTGTTAATTAAGCCACTGAGATTTGAGGGTTATTGAAGCTATTTGGTGGCTTTATCTAATCATCTAGTTGGGAAGGACTTATTAACTCAGCCCTGTTAACAATTAGAATCCTGAAAGGTAATCTGTAAGCTGATATGGTTCCTTTCCAGAAACCCTCCAATCTTGTCTCCTCCAGACCAAAGACACACTGAACTACAATGCAGTATTCGGGAAACAAAAATTGGAGGGCTATCAACAGTCATGATTTCTTCAGTAACTATTCTGCTGCTAACAGATCCTGTACCATTGGTCAAGGGGCAGCCACCTGACCCAAAGTGGGCTCATCAGAATTTCCCCCCAGACTTTTTATACTAATACAGGATACAACCTATAAAGATATAAGCCCAGATCTGTTTAAAGTGTTTTTCCCTGCCTCATGTAGAACATCCAATAGGAGGACGTAGAAAAGGAAACATTTCAAGAGGAACAGCAATGAGAAATACAGAAGTGGAGATCTAGATAGTGAGAGCAAGCTAATGGTATTTGCGTTCCTTTATGCAGTCATCACTGAGGCTAGCTCCGTCTCTGCCATTGAAACATTTTTGGTTCTTGAGTCAATGAATGTGCTCTTCTACCCCCACTGCTTATTCAGCTTCAACTAGTTGTCGTTTAGCCACTTACAACTAAGTCCTGATAAATCACGTGGTTTAACCAACTCTCTTCCTTTTTCTTCTTATATGAATGTGATTTCCCAACTCTTATATCATGACACATTTGTGATACCATTTGTATGACACCTGGGAGCAAACTACGGGGTGTGTATATGAGACTCACTGACAACATCCATTATTTTTTCATGCCATATAATTATAAGAAAAAATTTTAAAAATGTTAAAGAAGATATTAAACACATGTGTCAAACTTATACATAGCATATTTTCAAAAATGTTTAATGAAAAACATGGGCTTCCTTCCTTCAATATAATTTGCTGTGCTTGAAGTGATTATACACCCTTCCTTAAGATTTTGGTGATGAGTCTTTGAATTCTTCATGTCCCCATTGACAAGAAACTTTGTTACACCAAGTGGAAGATAAACACAGTTTATACCTGGGGCCCCTGGCTGGCTCAGTCCATGTGATTTTAGATCTTGGAGTTGAGTCCCATGTTGGGCACAGAGTTTACTTAAAAAAATTTTTTTAATTAAAATTTAAAAATTTTATTTTAGAGAGAGAGAGAGTGTGTGTGTGCGTGCATGTGTGCATAGGGTGGGGAAGGGCAGAGAGAGAGAGAATCTCAAGCAGGCTCCAGGCTCAGCACAGAGCCCAATGTGGGGCTCAATCCCACCACCCCGTGATCATGATCTGAGCCAAAATCAAGAGTTGGACACTCAACTGACTGAGCCACCCAGGGACCTCTAAAAAAAGACAATTTAAACCTGGTTTTACAATCATTCCAAAATTTATAAGAGTTGAAGTATATCAGAAGAGTCATTTTCTGTTATTGATAAATACTATGATGCAATATCTTTTGATGACACAAATGGATTACCAATCCAGTCAAACTTTCTCACGTTGAGCATACAGGTGTTTTGAAATAATGATGCTACAATTTGCAGAGCACTCATGCAGTCACCATGTGGCTAATGTAGGTGCAACTCAAAGTGCATAGCAAACAGATGCTAAGTTTGAGACATGTGAAGATACAGACTTGAGTCTGGTACCTGGAGCTGCAGCCCCTACCCCAGCAGTTCCCCCCCTCACTCTCTCCCCTAGTCTTTCTCAAAGTGATGTCCTGGTGGTGGAGCACCTCCTTGGTACGCACAGCATGAAGCAGTGGAACAGTGAGTGTGGGAAGTGCCATTTGTGCTGGCTGCCTATAAAGACTATAGAGAAAATTCCAGATTCTGATCTACAGGGTTTGTCTTCTGAAAAAAACCCACCTCAGCTGGTAGCAGCTGGTGGCAACTGGCCTGGGGGCTCTGGCTCCCCAAGCTCTGCCTGATTGTCCCAAACACTGAGAAGATCAATAATTTGTACCCACTTCTAATACACTGACAGCACCTCTGTGTGTCAGGGCCCATTGGTTGGGAAGCTCTGCTTGATCTAGTAAATCTTTCACTAGAATTCTGTAAGGAGAAGGCAGGAAGTCTCTCTATTTTAGGCCTTCATAAGAGGGATGCCTCACTGGCACTCTTGCTCACTCTCCCTCAACTTTTCTCTCTCTCTGAAGTCTCCCCGGTGTTTGTTCTGTAGCCCATTCAGCATTCCCACCCTCTTCTTTGGGAAACTATACTCATCTCCTCAAGAAAAAGAGTTCCAGAGTGTTTGATTTCTTCCCGTAAGTGCAGATGGAGGCTTGTTACTACCCATGTCTGCCAGGCTCTGAGGCCAAGACCTAGGGGTGACGTGACCTGCCCCCAGCTGAGTATAACACCCCTTCTGTTACTACCCCTGATACCTAGAGAAGCTTCTGTGCCAGTGCATGTCTCAACCACCAGGATGGGGCTGGACTGCTGGACTCCTAGCAATGCTGTGTTTTAGCAACAGTGACAACAGCTGAAGAAAACATGTCCTAGGTGGACTGAGCAGGCTTCCAGCTTTCTTTCCTCAAGGCAACAGAAGCCAGTACCAACCCTTTGAAATGAGCGCACACCCCTGAGACTTCACAGAACTCTTGTGAGAGGGGCACCCTGGAATGCGAAGAAGCATACTCTAGTGATAGGTAAGATGAGAGGCTAGGGGTAACTTACTTCGAAAAGTAATAGAAATTTAATTGGTTTACTTCAAGCTAAAGAAGCGGTATATTCCCACCCGCCCCACTGGAAATGTGTTCTTTTCCAAAACATAATTGCCTTAAGCTATTATTGGCTTCTAGCACAACTGGTCTTAAGAGGGATGTGATGACACATTAAAAGAGTGGAACAAAGAAGCAGGCTGCCCTTTCTGTTAATCTTGCCTGTTGTGGACTTGAAATCTCACCACAAGCCTCACTTTCTTCAGGGCAACTAATCCCTGCTCTGTCAGCTTCTTTAAACCTGGGTGCCCTTAGAAGAGTAGAGCTCAACTTCTGTGTTTTAATCATATTTGTTAGTCTGTTCAAATTTATAGGATTTAATCCACCAGTTGATCACTCAACTTATTGAAGTGCTTCCTCCCATGGTCCATCTGGGGAGCATGAAGAAAAGAGCCAAGTGGAAAGAAATGTTGGAACCAGAGTCAAGGTCCAGGGAGTAGTCTTCTTTTCTTCTCCCTGGAATTATAAATACCATGTAGGTCATGAAACTGCTACCTGGGTTAACAGCCAAGTGAACTGTCTGCCCTCAGCTGGGCTGGTAGATCAGCTCACCAATCTTGTTATTCATTTCTTATTACCTCTCATGCTTCCTCCTCTAGGCCCCCCTAAGCAATTTAAGTGCTTCCCACCATAGCACCCACCACCACACCTACTTCTGTGTCTTTGCCGCTGTAGTAAAAACTCAATGAGATCAGGTCCTATGTCGGCCTTGTGTTTCACTGTACTTCCACCACCTAGCACAGGGGTGCTAGAGTCTGGCATAGAGTCAACATTCAATAAATACGTGTTGCATGAATTGAACCAAGCGATTTGCTTTTGTAACCTGAGCAAATGTATTCCTTTCTCAAATCCTTGGTCTTCTTATGTGTAAAATAAGGGCTATGGCCTAATCTCCAAGGTCCTTTTCAGTTCTTGACATATTATGGTTTACTTCCCTCAAACCTCAGTCTCACTCACTGATGACTTCTCTTTCCATTTTGATAATACCAAAATTGTCCAGAGTGAGATCTTGCAACATATTATTTCAAAAATATTTTGCATAAACACCTTTCCTCCCTTCTATTACCTCTTGTTTCAAAGAAGGGAACTTTCGGGGCGCCTGGGTGGCTCAATCGGTTAAGTGACTGACTTCAGCTCAGGTCATGAAGCCATGGTGTGTGGATTCAAGCTCCACATTGGGCTCTGTGCTGACAGCTAAGAGCCTGGAGCCTGCTTCAGATTTTGTGTCTCCCTCTTTCTCTGCCCCTCCCCACTTGTACTATGTCTCTCTCTCTCTCAAAATAAACAAACATTAAAAATTTTAAACAAAAACAAAACAAAAACAAAAACAAAGAAGGGAACTTTTTCCTCTCATCCAAAGCCCACTACTCCATACTCTCCTCCTCACACTGCCATTCTTCTCTGGGATCTCACTTTCATCTATTCATTCAGCAAACATTTGTTGAGCATCTACTATGTACCAAACACCATGCTAGTCACTGAGGATAGAACTGTGTCTAATCTCTACTTTCAAAGAGCTTAAACTCTTCCTCTGTCATATCTCCATAAATGCTCTCAAATCTTTATCTTCAGCCTGGATACTTTTCCAGAGCTGCTAACTCTGATATTCCAAGTTTCTTTCGGGATCCTCCATATGGATGTCCCACCAGCCCCTCATGTCATAGTAGCATATCCCAAAGTAAACTCTTCTCCCCCAAACTGTTTTGTCTTCTTGCAGGTATTCTTACCTGGGTCAGTTATTCTATCATGATCTGAACCATGGGGATTTGAAGCCTGAATTATAGTTGCCTTTCTTCTTTTTGCTATCTGTGATAGGCAAATAATGACTCCCTACAAGATATCCACATCCTAATCCTTGTAACTCGTAGATGTTACCTTGTATGGCAAAGGAGATTTGCAGATGTGATTAAGATATTGAAATAAGATAACACCAAAACAAATCCAATTAAAATTGGGCAGAAGAGGTGCACCTAGGTGGCTCAGTCAGTTGAGCATCTGACTCTTGATTTTGGCTCAGGTCATGTGCATAGTCTGTGCAGAGAGCCCGTTTGGGATGCCCTCTCTCTGCCCCTCCCCCACTTGCACACATGGTCATGTGCGCTCTCTCCCTCAAAATACATAAGTAAACATGAAAAAAACTGAACAGAAGACATGAATAAATGTTTTCCCAAAGAAGACATACATGTAGCCAACAGACACATGAAAAGACACTCAACATCACTAATCATCAGGGAAATGCAAACCAAAACCACAATCAGTTATCATCTCATACCTGTCAAAATGGCTAAAATAAAAAACACAAGAAAGAACAAATGTTGGTGAGGATGTGGAGAATAAGGAACACTTATACACTGTTGGTGGGAAGGGAAGCTGGTGTAGCCACTGGAAAACAATAGAAATGTTTCTCAAGAAATTAAAAATAGAATTACCATATGATCCAGGAATTCCACTACTGGCTATGTACCCAAAAAATACGGTAACCCTAATTCAAAAAGATACATGCACCCCTATGTTTATTGCAGCATTATTTATAATAAGGCAAGCTAAGGAAGCAACCCAAATGCCTATTCATAGATGAATGGATAAAGAAGATGTAAAAGAAAAACTAAACAAAGCAAAAAGAATATGTGATATAGAGATACAATGTAATAATACTCATCCATAAGAAAGAACAAAATCTTGTCATTTGCAACAACATGGATGGAGCTAGAGGTATTATGCTAAGTGAAATAAGTCAGTCAGAGAAAGACAAATACCATATAATTTCACTCATATGTGGAATTTAAGAAACAAAGCAAATGAATAAAGAAAAAAAGAAATAAGAAACAGACTCTTCAATGTGGAGAACAAACTGGTGGTTGCCAGAGGGGAGGAGGATGGGGTAATGGATGAAATAGTTGAAGGGATTAAGAGTACATTTATTGTGATGAGCACTGAGTAACGTATAGAATTGTTGAATCACTATATATTGTACACCTGAAATTAATATAACACAGTATGTTAATTTTACCTGAACAAAAAAATCATGTAAAAAGAAAAACTTTCCCAAATGTGCAGCCTGTTTTTTTGAGTTTTGATCATATATATATGAGCCCAATAGTCATCATGGAACGATTAGTACCGTGTTCCCAAATGTGGTATCAGGGGTAGTAACAGAAGGGGTGTTATACTCAGCTGGGGGCAGGTCACGTCACCCCTAGGTCTTGGCCTCAGAGCCTGGCAGACCTGGGTAATGACAAGCCTCCATCTGCACTCACGGGAAGAAATCAAACACTCTGGAACTCTTTTTCTTGAGGAGATGAATATAGTTTCCCAAAGAAGAGGGTGGGAATGCTGAATGGGCTACAGAACAAACACCGGGGAGACTTCAGAGAGAGAGAGAAGTTGAGGGAGAGTGAGCAAGAGTGCCAGTGAGGCATCCCTCTTATGAAGGCCTAAAATGGAGAGACTTCCTGCCTTCTCCTTACAGAATTCTAGTAAAAGATTTACTAGTGTAGAACAAATCAATTTCTCTTCTATATAGCATTCCTTTCAAGAGTTTAAAACAAGCCTTAGACTCTATTGACTTCTTCGCTCCCCTCAACCTTGGAGCCATGTCTTTTTCAGGCTAAACATACTTCCCAGTGCCCTCATCCCTTTCATGGTCTGCTTGAGTCATCTTTTTGAGAGGAGGAACTGTACCTTAAAATTTGGCACAAAGCAGGTGTGTAGTAATTGACTCATTAACATGGTTTTATACTAACGACTCTCCTGGTCAGTATTCTGGATGCAGTCAGATTGACATTGGCTTCAATAGTGCACAGACTGATGCAGAAGAATGGAAAGTGACCACTTCTTTGGATGCACTGTTTGTCTGAGTGCAGTGTAGTGAGCTCAGGCCACATTTCTACCCAAAGCCTCACAGACACCACAAAGTCCAGAAGCTTGTTCAACTGAGTTTTCTTGAAGTTGCTTAGGGGAGGAGTGCATGCATTGGCAGCAAATCAGTTGTGCCTGTGGAGGAAAAATTCAAAGCCCCCCTGGGCATATCTGTACTGCTATGCTACCCAGGAATGTTAAATATAGAGAAATAAGGAAAAATGAGCAAAAAGATGAGACTAAAACCCCATGATTCCACTGTCCAGAGGCAGCCACTGTTAGCACTTTGGGTACACCATAGTTTATATCCTTCCAACTTAACATTATAACTCTGCCAATGCTTTGGGACTTTGGCCAAGTTTTCAACTTCTCCTGGCCTGAATTTCCTCATCTGAAAAACTAGCCAATCTAGCAGAGATGTTGTGAAATTTCGATGGGATAATTTATGTAAAGCAACTCACCCGCAGTTACTCTTAACCTTGTGGCTATTTATTGTTTTACTGGGTTATTCCAACTCCAGATAATAGTCTTAATCACTGTTCTGATGTTCAGTGTGATGCTTTTCTTCCTAAAAAAAAAAAAAGAATGGGATTATAGATGGAACAAAATTGGTCACAAGTTGATGATTGTTGAGAACGTGGGTTCATTGTGCTCTTCTCTCTACTTCTGTATGTGTGTAAATTTTCCACACTGAAGAGTTTTTAAAAGGCAAAAAAAACGTAAGAAGCCCCAAATTCAGCCATTGCCTCAATCTTATTACAAACTCATTTCATATTGTTTAGGAGCCAGAAGGAAGAAACTTTGCAAGCTGGGGCTTGCGAGTATGAACTGGGGCCTATAGCTAAGGGTATTTCGAGATGTAGCAGTGTGGTCACAAGCACTAATTTTGGATTACAAAGTTTGTAGATATTGAGGTGAATGAGTCGCTATTTCCCTAAAGGTCATAAAACCTATGACAAGTAGTTGAAGCGATATAAAGGTCTGCATCGAGAGGCTGATGTGGTGGTGACCTGACAGTACCTTCTAGTAATTCTTGCCATGGAGACGGGTTTTGCTGAGTTGAAGACCTGCTGACTCCTTCCTATCCTGTGCATTTCTCCCTATCAGCTCTGAGGGCCATGGTTAACTTTTCAGGAATTTTGTGAGCCAGATGATGTCACACTGGTCGCTCGCAATAGGCCATGGTAGGAGTATTTATTTGATGGAAATAAGTAAATGCTACAACTCAGATTTGTCGTTGTTGCTGCTGTTCTGAAGAACTGGTTGTTACACATGTACCGGGGCACCACTGACCATACCATTCTAGTACATTTTTTTTTTTAACTCAGATTAGCCAAAGTTGAATTCTGCTACCCTCTCCCTAGCTTCCTCCGTGCAAAACAATTAGTAAAAAAGTATACCTTGAAGGGAGAGAACAGCCTATTACTGCTGCTGCTGCTAAGTGCTAAACATGGCATGGGACTCGTTCAAAGTCAAGGACTCCATGGATACCAATAAAGTACTTCATTTCCTGTTCTGATTGTCAAACAGCTTTGGGGGACATTCTAAGTGACAGGTACCAGCACTGGAGACCTCATGGAAGGCAAAACTGCCACAGCCCCCTACTGAACACCTCCTCCTCAATACACTCCATGGTCCGTAACAAGCCTCTGATCCTCTTTTACCCACATTCACTCAGATGGAGAACACCATGAACTGCAACGGACCTCTGGCACACTTCTCACATTTAGTGGTTCATTGATTGCAGTGTCATTTCAGATTTTCTCTCTGGTTTGGGAGTCCAGTTTTCCTACTACATTAAGGATACCTGAGTTGTACATGTAACTGTCACTAACTGACTGTCGACTTGGGCAAATGTCCTCTCCTGAGGTTGCAATCTGTAAGTTTACTTGGCTCGCTGGCATTCTCTAACTATGCCTGTTGTTGCCAGAGAAATGGAACCGCTACTGATTCCCTATCCCAAGCTGCTTTAATGTTGTTTAAAAACTTATCTTAAATAAGGTTTAAAAGCAGATGATTTTTTTAGTGAGATGGATTCACTCTGGTTCTCAAGGTTCAGGTAACATAGAGTTACATATAGTAAAATGTGCAAGTTCTTTATTCCTTTCCCCATTCCCCCTTTCTCTTCCTAGAGGTAGCTATGGTTATTGGTTTGTATGTTTCCATCTAGTTCTTTTAAAATGCACTTGTAAAGGCGCCTGGGTGGTTCAGTTGGTCGAGCGTCCGTTTTGGCTGGGGTCATGATCTCACAGTTCGTGGGATCGAGTCCCATATTAAGCTCTGTGCTGATGGCGCTGAGCCTGCTTGAGATTTTCTTTCTCCTTCTCTCTCTGCCCCTTCCCCGCTTGTGTTATTTCTCAAAATAAATAAATAAACTAAAGAGAAAAACTTACCCTGGTACCCCGTCCCCATTCCCAAGCTTGGCAGAGCCTTGAAGACAACAGGCCACATTCCTGGTACAAGCGCCCCGTAGTGGAGGGAGTAGAGCAGACTTTATTCTCAAAGAATTGTGGCTAATTTTTTGACCTGTCTGATATCCCCCAGGAGGATTAACTCAAAGGGCTTGCCTTTATTTTACCTAACACGGAGCTCCCTCAGGGCTGAGGCGGGGCTTTTGATGAAAATACTGAAAGGCAAATGCATCAGCTGCTGCTTACCTGGGGCAGGAGATAACAGTAGTGGCAAACAGTAGAAAACTAGAAGGCTTGGGAGGAGAGACTGGAAAATGAGTTGCTTTTGGGGAAAAGGGCTTCTAAAAGCTACTCTATATTCTTGGGAATCTAGGCGGCGACTGTGTATGCCTAAGATGGTGCGTGTGTTCAGGAAAGCCCCGAGAAAGCCATAAGCTCTTACGTATGGCTCACGTCTAGGCCCTGTGTGAGCAGATAGTGAAGGCTCAGGCAGAGCTGTTAACTACCTAGGTGTTGATGGCATACCACAACACACACAACCCCTCAGCAAAGACTCAGAGACTGGGGGTTTGTTGTCGCTGTCATTCCAGGCATTAAAGGGATTCTCTGTTAAATCACTAGCTGATCACTGCGTATATGGACCAAGGAATTCAGTGGCAACAAGGAATATAGACCTTACAACATTAATTCAGAAAAGTCACTAAAGAAGGAAAGAAATAACCTTTCTCAAACTCTTTCAAAATATGAAACAGTAGGGAACACCTTTTAATTCCTTCAGTGAGGCTAGTATTATTCTGATAGCAAAGCCAGACAAAGACACCCTCCCCCCCAGAAAAGAAGAATACAGACCAATATCTCTTAGGAATATAGATGCAAAAATCATCAACAAAATACTAACAAACTGAATCTTGTAGCATATTAAAAGGATTATATACCATGACCATGTGGAATTTACACAAGGTTTGCAAGGGTGGTTTTAACATATAAAAATTATACAATGTAATACACCATATTGGAGAATATTCTTTAATTAATCTTCTCATATTAATAGAATGAAGGATAAAACCCCACAAATTCATCTCAGTTGATGCAGTAAAAGCATTTGACAAAATCCAATATCCTCTCATGATAAAAACACTCAGAAAACAAGAGATAAAAAGGAACATTCTTAATACAATAAAAAGCATCAATATTCAATGAAAAACCCATAGCCAACATCATACTCAATAGTGAAAGGCTGAAAAGTTGTCCTCTAAGATCAGACAGAAGACAAGAATGTTTGCTTTTTCCACTGTTATTCAACATTGTACTGGAAGTTCTAGCCAAAACACTTAGGCCAAAAAAAGTCACCCAAATTGGAAAGGAAGAAGTAAAAGTATTCTTATTTGTAGATGACACGATCTTATATGTGGTAACCTTGAAGAATCCACAAAGTAATTATTAGAACTAATAAATTTCAGCAAATTTGCAGAGTACAAGATCAACGTACAAAAATCAACTTTCCTTCTATATACTAGCAATGAATGATCTGAAAATGAAATTAAGAAAACAATTCCACTTACAATAGGAAAAAAAAATACTTAGGAATAAATTTAACCAAGGACATTCAAGACATAGTAGAAACTAAAACAGGTGGCTGAAAGAATTTAAAGAAGACCTAAAAAAAAAAAAAGACATCCTTTGTTTACGAACTGAAAGATTTAATATTGTTAGGATAGCAATACTACCCAGAGTGATCTGCAGGTTCAGTGCAATCGCTATCAGAATCCCAATGGCATTTTTTTTTGCAGAGATAGAGAAATCAGTACTAAAATTCATATGGAATTACAAGAGACTCCAAATGGCCAAAATAATCTTGAAAAAGAAGACCAATTTTGGAAGGCTTACATTTTCCAATTTTAAAACTTAATACAAAGCTACAGTAAGCATAGCAATGTGGTACTGGCATAAGAATACATGTAGAGACCAAGGAAATAGAATTGAGAACCAAGAAATAAACCCATACATTGTGGTCAATTGATTTTTGACAGGGGAGCAAAGACCATTCAGTGGCAAATAAATGGTCTTCAATAAATGGTGCTGGGAAAACTGGACATACACACACAAAAGAATGAAGTTGGACCTCTGCCTTATATCATAGACAAAAATTAACTTCAAATGGATCAAAGAACTGAATGTAAGAGCTATAAAACTCTTAGAAAGAAACATAGGTGTAAATCTCTGTGACCTCGAATTAGGCAATGATTATTTCCACATGGTACCCAAAGCACAAACAATGAAAGAAAAAAATAGATAAATTGGACTTCATAAAAGTTAAAAAACTTTCATGCTTCAATGGATACAATCAAGGAAGTGAAAAGACAACTGGTAGAATGAGAGAAAATATTTGGAGATCATATACCTGGTAAGTGTCTAGTATCCAGAATATATAAAAACTCTTGAGGGGCACCTGGGTGGCTCAGCCGGTTAAGTGTCTGAGACTTAGTTTTGGCTCAGGTCATGATCTCATAGTTCGTGGGTTCCAGCCTTGTGTCCGGCTCTGCACTGACAGTATGGAGCCTGCTTGGGATTCTGTCTCCCTCTCCCTGCCCCTCCCCTGCTCATGCTCTATCTCTCTCTCTCAAAAATAAATAAACATTAAAAAAAACCTCTTGCAACTCAACAGCAAAAAGAACAGCCCAATCAAAATGGGCAAAGGAATTAACATTTTCTAAAGAATATATACAAATGGCCAATGAGTACATGAACAGATGTTAAACATCATTAGTTACTAGGAGAATGGAAGTCAAAAGCACAATGAGATACTACTTCATATCCATTGGAATGGTTATAATAAACAACAACAACAATAGCAGCAGAAAGTAACAAGATGTAGCAACGATGTGGAGAAATAGGACACCTCAAACATTGTTGGTGGGAAGGTAAAATGGTGGAGCTGCTCTTAAAATGTTTGTCAGTTCCTCATTAAATTAAACATAGAATTACCAGATGACCCAGCAATTCTATTTTTAGGTAGATGTATATTTGGGAGAATTAGGAACATATGTTCACATAAAAAGTTGCACAAAAATAGCAGCATTATTCATGGTACCTGAAAATTGGAAACAACTCGAATGCCAATCAAGTTATGAATGGATAGAAAATGTGGTATATCCATACAATGAAATATTATTCAGTCATAAAAATTAATGATGTACTGATACATGGTACAATGTGAATGAACCTTAAAAATATGATGCTAAGTGAAAGTAGCCAGACACGTGAAGTCACATATTATATGATTCCATTTACATGAAAGGTCCAGAATAGGTAAATTCATAGATTTACATAGATTTTAGATTTATGTAGAGGGTAGACTAATGGTTACCAGGGGCTTAAGGGAGGAGGGAATGGGAATGACTCTTAATATATATGGCTTACTTTTGAGGATGACGAAATGTTCTGAAATTTATATAGCGGTGATAGTTGCACAATGTTGTCAACGTGTTAAAAACCCTTTAATGAAATGAATTGCCTGTTTATATCCTTTGTTTATATTTCTATTATATAATTGGTGTTTTATTAATTTGTGGAAACTCTTTATATGTGGTGCCTATTAATCTTTTGTTTTATATGCTGCAAATATTTTCTCCCAGTCTGTTGCTCATCTATTAAATTTGTGTTATCTTTTGCTGTACAGAATTTGAAAATTTTTACATAGTATGATTGTTAATCGTTTCCATTATGGCTTCTGAGTTTGAAACTTGAGATATTTTCCATTCCCAAATTGTAAAAATGTCTTCAACATTTCCTTCTAATGCTGTTGAGCTATTTTTTTAAATGTAGATTTTAAAAGAGTCTGGAATTTTTATGTTTGGCATAAAGTGGGAGTTTATTTTTTTCCGAACGGCTTCATACAATTCATTGAGTAATTCGTGCTTTCCCCACTAATTTGAAGTGTTCCCTCTACATATTTTGATAATAACGTTGAAAATGTAGTAGTCTTTCACACTTAAGTCTTTCAGACATTCCTATGTAACAATCGACAGTCAGTGGGGTTTATTTGAATTACAGACACACAAAAATAATATTTACATCTATGCAGTTACTTTAACCATTTATCCCCATTAGGCACTTTTGTATCTCTTAAATTATTTGACTCTCCTAACAGTTTTTTATGGTGGATGTATTTGTTTGCTTGGGCTACCAAAACAAAATACCATAGACTTGGTGGTTTAAACAACAGTAGCTTGTTTCATCACAGTCATGGAGACTGGAAATCCAAGATCAAGGTGCCAGTGAGGTTGGTGGCTGATATGAACTCGTCCTTTGGGTTGCAGATGGCTACCTTCTCGATGTGTGCTCATATGGCCTTTCCTTGATGTATGTGCATGGAGAGAGAGAAAGAGAGGGGTGGGGAAGAAGAGACTCTGGTACCTCTTCTTTTTTTTTTTTAAAGTTTATTTATTTTTGAGAGAGAGAGAGAAAGAGAGCAAGGGAAGGGCAGAGAGAAAGGGAGAGAGAGAGAGAGAGAGAATCCCAAGCAGGGTCTTCACTGACAGCATGGAGCCCAATGTGGGGCTCAAACCCATGAAACCATGAGATCATGACCTGAGCTGAAACCAAGAGTTGGAAGCTTAAGCCACTGAGCCACCCAGGCACTCACTTGGTGCCTCTTCTTATAAGGACATTAATCCTATCAGATCAAGGTCCCATTCTTATAATCTTATTTAACCTTAATTAATTCCTTAGAGACTCTATTTCCAAATACAGCCACTGTGGGTTAGGGTTCAACATATGAATTGGGAAGATGCACACATTCCATCTATAATATTCCAGTCCCAGTCTCCTAAAATGCACGTCCTTTTCACCTGCAAAACACATTCATTCCACCCCAACAGTGCTAAAGTCTTAGCTTATTCCAGCATCAACTCTAAAGTTGTAAGTCTGAAGTCTCATCCAAATTTCATCTAAATCAGATATGGGTAAGACTGGAGGTATGATTCATCCTGAGGCTGTCTTCTCCAGCTGTGAAGCTGTGAAACCAGACAAGTTATGTGCTCCCAAAATACATCAGTGGGACAGGCATAGGATAGACATTCCCATTCCAAAAGGAAGAAATCAGAAGGAAACAAAGAGCGACATGTCTATTATGCTAAGAGAAATAAGTCAGTTAGAGAAAGACAAATGCCATATGATTTCACTCACACGTGTAATCCAAGAAACAAAACAGATGAATGTATGGAAAACAAGAGAAGCAAACCATAAAACAGACTCTTAACTATAGAGAACAAACTGAGGGTTGCTGGAGGGGAGGTGGGCAAAGGGATGGGTTAAATGGGTGATGGGCATTAAGGAGGACACTTGTGATGAGCACTGGGTGTTGTATGTAAGTGATGACTAAATAAATTCTATCCCTGAAACTAATATTACACTGTATGTTAATTAACTAGAATTTATTTATTTATTTATTTATTTATTCATTCATTCATTTAATTTTTGAAGAGAGGGAGAGAGAGAATCCCAAGCGTGCTCCACAAAGAGCAGGATCCCATTACCCTGGGATCATGACCTGAGCTGAAATCAAGAGTCCGATGCTTAACCAACTAAGCCACCCAGGTGCCACCCCTCCCCCCTTTTTTGCCTTACGGATGGGTGTGAATTTTCCAAATCTTCAAGTTCTGCTTCTTTTTTGCTTAACAACTCCTTCAATTTATCTCTCTCCTCTTGCATTTTCCTATAAGCATCAGGAAGGCTCTCCAACATTTTGCTTAGAAATCTCATCAGATACCCAATTTTATTATTCATAAGTTCTGTCACAAGGCACAAGGGAATAATTCAGCCAAATTCCTTGCCACTTTATAACAGGGATCACCTGTCTTCCAGTTTTGAATCACCCACTCCTCATTGCTGTCTAAGACCTCAACACAATGGACTTGGGCATCCATATTTCTACCAACATTCTGTTCACTGTTATCTATGTATTCTCTACGAAGAGAGAGGCTTTCTCTGCGGCTCTCTTCTTTCTGAGCTCTCACCAGAATCACCTTTAGCATCCATATTTCTGCCATCAGTCCCTTTACAGCAATGTAGGCTTTTTCTAGCCTGTAACTCAAAACTCCTCTAATCCTCACCCATTGCTGACTTGTGACACCATTCCCACATTTTTAGTTAGTTGTTACAGTAGCACTCCTTTTCTCAGTATCAAAATTTGTATTAGGGCTCTCCCGACAAAAACCAAATTGCAGTCCCCAATGTGGGTGGGCCTCACCCAATCAGTCGAAGGCTTGTATAGCACAAGAAGGTTGACCTTTCTGTAAAAGATGGAACTCCTCCTGCCTGACTGCCTTTGATCTGGGACATCTGTGTTTTTCCTGCCTTTGAACTCAAACTGAAACACCGGTTTTTCCTGGGTTTTGAGCATCCTGACATTCAGACTGAAATTACACCTTTGACTCTCCTGGGTCTCTAGCTGGCCAAATGTAGATCTTGGGACTTCTTAGCCTCCCTAATTGTGTAAGCCAATTTCTTATAATAATAAAACTCTTTACACACACACACACACACACACACACACACACACACACCCTAATGGTTCTATTCTGTTTCTCTGGAGCACCTCAATACAGGGGGGGAGCAAGCATTAGTAATCCCATTTTGTTGATGGGTAAACTGAAGTCTGGAAGTGATTCGTATTGCTAAATAAAGATCATTAAGTAAGTTACAGACTATGACAGGGTCTTTCAGATTGTAGCCTCTTGTCTACTCTCCATCTCTACTGAGAATGCACATGGTTACGGTCATTATTATCTGCCCACTTTTTACACTTTATCAACTCTTCTGAATAAACTAGATATCCTCTTGGTTCCTTGCATTATATTAATAGTGAATAGCCAAGGCCCTCTCACTTTTCATACCCTCTTGAAAGTAATGTCCGTGTTCTAGAATCTATGACTTGTGCCCCGTGGGGTGTCCCGAACCCAACCTCTAACGTAATACCTTAAAATATTGCTTAGTAATTTTTTATACTAAGTACTTTCTTATGTAGCTTTAAGAAAAATACTCTATTCCTTTCTCTTTCCTTCCTTTCCTGCATCCGCTCTACCTTCTGTTGGCAATAGCACCCCACTTTCATTTTGGCAAGTTCTCCATATATATACTGGATAAAGATTGGCAGGAATATTAATTAAGACTCCCTGTCCTTTACTTGCTCAGGAGCAGTGATGTGGTCCCAATCTAGGTCAATTAGAAACTTCCCCTTGAATTTGATTCATGAGTGGAATGATAAAAAGACTGGATGAAGCATCAAGCAGTTCTTGCTGGAACCTTCTGGAGTTGCCCAATTTCTGAAGATCTGAGTTCTCCAGGCCTTTCTTAAGCCTTTTAGGTCCCCTGTATCCTTCAAGTAATTCCTCTTTGTTAGTGAGAATTGAATTTTATTATTCACAACCAAAAAGCCCCCAGCTCATATAAAGGTTATTCATTCATTCAGCAAATATTGATTAAGTCTTTACTATTTGCCAAGCACTGTGCGAGTCACTGGGGAGGTTTCTAAGTGCTTAAATAGGCTGGTCTCTTTTCATCAATAAGAAAGAAAACTGGAGGTTAACACTACAAGCCTTGATTATATGTGCCAGGGGAAAAAAAAATGAAAGTCTAGGAAGCTCCCAGTGCTTTGTGAGAGAATAATTAACTATCATTAAATAAAGTTTAATAGAAACAATAAAAACATGAATGTTGGAATTGTAATAATTTTCTCTAATTGAAATGATTAATTCAGAGCTGTAATAATTTTCAACTTTGTAACAAGTTTCTTTAGAGGTCATGTGTACTGTTATATTCTGGAGCACGTTTGAGTAGATCCCTGTCGCTAATCACTCAGGAACACATTGCATGGCAGCCCATCAGAGAACAACGTCGATTATTTGAGGCATCTGTGCTTGTGATTTATTAATAGCCATGGGGGTGGTGAAGATACTCGGTATTCCAGGCATTTAAAAGATGAAGGGGTAGTTTGAGGGGAACAAGTGGTTTGGGGGAGTTACATACTGATTCCTCTCTACTGCACTCTGTTGAAATATACAGTTTAAGCTCTGATATTATCTTACAAATCTTGGAATTCTGGATGCTGCTCCACTAATAATGATTTTAGCAAACTTGGAGGCTGAGTAATTGGCTCCAACATGACCTTTTCATTGGAACATTTAGGCTCTCCTTTCAGATTCCAGACAGAGAACTGGTGTAGTTTCTTTGGCGTCATTGATTCAGAGCTCAAATTTAAAAGCACTATTTTCTCTTGCAGAAGCATCTGAATTCATAGCTCACATATCTTCTGACCCACAGCCAAATGTCTCTTTGAACTGGACTTTGGTTTCAACTGCCTGTGAAAGAGCATCAGTCTCTTGATCTTCCACCAAACATTCTTCTCATTGCACGTTCATTTGCCCTTGGAACAGCCTGTCTTTCCAACTGGCCCTTACATGGGTGTGCCTTGCAAACTGTTTCGTCTCTCTCAAAATTCTCATCTAAAAATGTTCTTGGTGATGTGAAATTCATATTTATTCAAAATCCTTGAGGTAAATGTAAATTTGGGGGCATTTAATTTCTTTGTGTTCCGAGACAAGGAAAAATAAAAAGTAACTATTTTGAAAAACAACAAATGTACTCATAAGTTTTGAATGTCCCCTTCATCCAGGACACTTAAGCAAAATTCATAAAGTGTAGATTTCTTAACTCATACACATCTTGAAAATGATGGGCCACTTACTTAATATGAAAGGGAAAAAAATAACTATGGTGCCCTTTAGTGTGTCCGAAGCTAACTTTGTCGATATAATGTATTCTACCTCACACCACCTCAGACATAGCCTCCAAATCTGGTGGAAGTCTGTACAGCTATTTCCATACCATGGAGGAACAGACAAAACTGGATGTTAATCACATAGGTAGTCTGTCCAGATGGTAATGACCCTGGCCTTCTTCCTTGACTCCTGCTACTCATTAGAACCTCCACCAGAGGGCGGGCAGTAAAAGAGAAAGGAAAGGAGAGGAAAGGCTGGGAGGCCCTCAAAACACAAAGAATGAAGAACTCAGAAGCTACCCAAACCCATTTTAGAGCCCATCTCCCCCAGTCCTGGTGAGTCTACCTTATTTGAAGGAAGACATTTTCTCAGATAGGGGAACTGGGCTAAACCATGGTTTGGTGACTTCAGGCGGTCAAGAACTATTTATTGAGTGTCTGCCATATGTGGGGCCCTGTTCTAGACGCTGGGGATACAGCAGTAAACGAGACAGACAAAACAGTAGCTTGTGGAACTAACATTCTAATATTGTATTTTCATAATCCCTGCGAGCCTCGGTTCCTTAATCTGTACCACGGGGGCAATAATACCAGAGTTTCCATGAGTTTTTAAATGAGATACATAAGGATCTATTGAAGTTTCTGGATTTATTATAATTTACAGTTCATACACAGGTTTTACATAGGGTCTATAAAATTGCGTATTCTAGTTTACACAATTTCATAAACACTTTCCTATGAGTATTTCTACTCAGTGGTTTAGCAGTTATGTAACATTTCATTTTGTCAATTTATCGTAAAACTCAAACATTACTCTGTTCTGTTATGCATTTTGTTGATAGATAATTTTTGTTGAAAGAATGTATGAATATCTCACGTTTATATGATGTGCATCTTTTCAATATTGCAAATAATACTCTTTAACTTTTGAATGCACTTTCCGGGAAAAGTTCTAGAAGTAAGACAATTGTATCAAAATGCAGGACACAAGGCATGGATATTTTCATGATCACTAATAGATATTGCCATCATGCTGCCATAAAGACTGGCACTAATTTTTTTTTATCATTTTATAATGTTTATTTTTGACAGGGAGAGGGAGAAAGAGAGAGACAGAGTGTGAGCAGGGGAGGGGAAGAGAGAGAGGGAGACACAGAATCTGAAACATGCTCCAGGCTCTGAGCTAGCTGTCAGCACAGAGCCCGACGTGGGGCTTGAACCCACAAACCGTGAGATCATGACCTGAGCCGAAGTCAGATGCCTAACCGACTGAGCCACCCAGGTGCCCCAAGACTGGCACTAATTTCAAATAAGCCTACCACATTGTGATTTAATTTGTGTCTTTTAATTATTTGTATTGTTTAATTTCTTTCATATAGTTACTTACTATTTGGATATCCCTGTCATACATTTCACATGTTAGAGGGGCAGAACACTTTGGAGGGAAGACAGGAAAGGCCCTCCATGCGGGATGCTAACTGAGGAGGGTAAGACTCAAAATCCAACCCCAAACCCCCAGCCTTAGCCATCAGGGCATCAGGAGCAGGGAATGCAGTGACAGAAGGAAGGATGGGGGAGAAAATGAATTAGAAGGACACCAAAGGGAGATGTTCGAGTTTTGCCAAAGACTACCAGATGACAGATAAAGACTGTTACCACAGAGGAATGCCTCTCTGTCACATCACATCAGGGGTGGGGCTGTTTTGTGCACTGAACACCTGCAGCCCTGGATGCGCAGCCCGCAACCCTGCCTTCTCGGTTGGAGTTGAGAGGGCTGATGTAGCACTGGGCATGGAAATGTTGATGAATTAGTATGAATCGAGGCCTGGCTGGCAGTGTGATTTGCATACCTGTGGTTTGGGGTTAGGCATTCTGTATCTTTACCTCTTTGCCTTGAAGAATCGACTTGGTTGAGTGGTTGAAATTAAGCAATGAGACTTTGATCTGACATGGTTTGGTAATATAAGCAATTGTGTGGTTTTGAAAAATAGCATATTTTGAAATATTTTCAAATTTGCAGAAAAGCCAAGTGTGGCACAGAGAAGTTCCATGTCCCTTTCACCCAGTTTCCTAACTGTTAACAGATCACTGCGTTTGGGCTCGCCTGCCGTTCTTTCTCTCCAGTCCCCAGGCTCATTAAAATTGTGCCAACTGCCCCAACAGTGTTCCTTTTCCTTTTCTGGTCCAGGATTCCATCCAGGAACATGGGTTCGCATGCAGTTGTTTAATCTCTTCAGGCTCCTTCAACCTGAAATAGTTCCGTTGTCTTTTTCGATCTTTCAAGTCCTCGGCAGTTTTAGAAACTACTGGTTTTACATTTTGTAGGATGACCCACGTGCATTTCCTCAGGACTAGATTCAGGCTATATTTTCTTGGCAACAATATCCCAGAAATGATGCCATGCTCTTCTCAGTACCTCACATCAGAGGGCACACGATGCCAACCTGTCTTCTCACTGGTAATGTCAACCTTGATCACACGGTCATGTTGGTGTCTGCTGGTTTCTCTGCCCTAAAGACACCATATTTTTTCTTTATAATTAGTATTTCATGGGAAGATATTCCCAGATTATGCCAACATCCTGTTTTTCATGAATTCTCTCGCCACTACCCTTAGCCTCCTGAATCAACCATTATTGTCATGGTGCCCAGAGTGATTTTCTATTTCCATCAATCACTCTGCCTACATTTATTAGTTGCCATTCTCCTAGAAGGAAGAGAAGGGATTCTGCCATGCTGCAGCAATCTACTGCTGTGTATCAAGCCATTCTTATTAAACCTAGTGGGTTAAAACAACCACATTTATCTAGCTTATGAATCTGCATCTGGGCAAGGTGATGTTTCAGCTGGGGCTGGGGGTCCGCTTCCTCTGTGGCTCACTCAAATGGCTAACAAGTTGGTGCTGGCTTTTGGTTGGGACCTCAGCTAGGGCTGTCAGCCAGACCCCCACATGAGGCCCCTCCATGTGGCTGCTTGCTTTTATTCTAGGATTGTGGCTGAGATTCAATAGCAGGCATCCCAAGAGAGTGAGGTGGAAACACACGGCCCTTTTCTGATACTATCTCAGAAGTCATGTAGCTTCACTTTCATTGTACTCTCTGTTTGAGGTGGTCAAAGTATGCACCCAGGTTCAAGGGACATAGCCCTCACCTCTCAGTGGGAAATTACATGGGTAACATCTCACTGTAAGAACGGCATGTAGCGTACGATACACTGTGGTTGGTATCTTCGTGGAACATAGTCTTCCCACCCCCATTTATTCATTTATTTGTTTATATCAATATGGATTCATGGATTCCTATTTTATATAAATGGTTATAATCCACTAGTATCATTATTTATTTTGATGCTCAAATTTTCCCAGATTCAACAATGGGGAATCCCTTTCAAGGTGGTATCTGTGTTCCTTTGGCATATTCCCATTACTCTTTGAGCACTTCCTTTAGTGGAGGGTGGTATATAGAAACCATGATCTGGGCACTTGGGTGGTCGTTACCAATGGGCTGTCATTGCTGGTAGGCCTTCTTGTAAACAGAGCTAGTCTGTAAGAATGCCTGCAACACACACACACACACACACACACACACACACACACACACACACACACCTACGACTATTTCTCCATTCCTCTAAGTATATATGTTTAAAAAGCATGGGTTCAAAACCTCCAATTTCAACTCAGAATTTTGGGGTTCAGTCTGGTCCGGCTCCCTTCCACATTTCTGCTATCTTCTTGAACAGTGAGAAGCCTGGCGCTTATGGTTATCCTCACTTATTCGCTCAGTTAATGTAACCAGTCTCCAAACCACATTAGCTTTCTCCTCCACCTGCCCTGCACTTCATCACCAGCACTGCATTCTCACATACCAGCAGCAACATTGCCCATGCTCTTCCGTGTGACATCTTACACTGCTTCAGCAGTCCGTGTCTCTGAGCACCAACACACATGTTTCCAATGTGTCTCTGTGCAGCCTTGGAGTCAATGGGCAGCTACTGGCATCCTGCCATATCCCCCTTCCTGTCCCATCCTTCCTGTCCCCCTCCCTAGCACTCTACATCCTCAGGCACCAGCAACAATGCCACTGATGTGTCTCCATGTTGTCACCCCCTTCACTGCCACTGACTTTTCCAAGCTTGAAAGGGGAGATGGAAAGGGAAGGTAAGCAATTGTATGTTAACATGATCAAAAGTGGCCGAGATATGGTTCAGAATCCTCTGTCTGTGAACGTCCACACTAGATCCTTCATAATCATCTTTTTAGTTTTTATTTTTTGAGAGAGACAGACAGAGTAAGTGAGCAAAGACAGAGGTGGGGGGGAGATAGATCCCATGAAGGGTAGAGAGAGAGAGAGAGAGAGAGAGAGAGAGGGGAGAGAGAAATAGGGCGCACCCAAAGCGGGGCTCGTGCTCACCTGCAGCAGGGCACAAGCTCACTCAATGTGGGGCTTGAACTCACAAACTGTGAGAACATGACCTGAGCTGAAGTCAGGTGCTTAACCGACTGAGCCACCCAGGCGCCCTGTAATCATTTTTTTTTTTAAATGCAAACTCGATCTTGTTTTTCTTCTACCTAAAACCCTTGGATGATTCTCTGGTTCTTCCACGAAAATCCCCAAACCCTACAAGACCCTACATATGACACGCTGCCCACTTCTCCAGTATCATCTCTGTTTCATTTCCCTGGGTCCAGTCAGTTTCAGATTCAGAGCAGAATCTTCCATTTTCTTGCTTGGAGTGTGTAAACCTGGCTGTCAGTATTTTGGGAACTGAGCCAAGGGAAGGGACTGGAGATCTCAATGTTCAGAATGCAGACTTCAATTTAGTGCCTGTTTTCAGCGCGGTGTATTGGAGGGCCCTCAGCTGCGCTTGGGTGAAGTGTCCAATCTTTTGCTAGGACGGAGGAAGGGGTCTGGGGGTTAATTGTTCCTTATAAAAATGTTCAATCAATCATCCTGATTTCAACTCCATACCAAAACTCCCATTTTCAGAGATACCTGGTATCTTTAATTCCTGAAGGTTTGGGGTTTTGGGGTTTGCAGTACAAACGTCTTCTTTAGGTTTCAAGCCTTCTCTAGCCTGCTGAGTCAGTTACGGCTTGTTTATCCATCTTCTAAGTTTCCACATTTTGTAGGAAATGGGCGGGGTCCTTGGTCTTGTCCCTTGTAGCCTTTCCTTCTATTTCTTTGTCCTCAAGATGTTTGGCTCTTTAGTTCCTTAATGTCTTTTTAGTTGGGTCTCAGGGAAAAGCTAAGTGCACGTGTTCAATCTGCCAGGTATGACTGGAAGTGGGATTCTTTTAAATAGCAAACAGTCAGTTGGGCGGCCCACTATTGATTTTGGCTCAGGTTATGATTTCACGGTTCATGGGTTCGAGTCCTGCATCGGTATTTGCACTGACAGCAGAGTGCACAGGCTCTCGCTCTCTCTCTCTTTCAAAGTAATAAACCTTATTTTTATTAGAAAAATTTTTAGTTTATTTATTTATTTTGAGAGAGAGAGCGAGAGAGCACAAGCAGGGGTGGGACAGAGAGAGAGAGAGAGAATCCCAAGCCAACATGGGGCTCAAAGACACAAACCATGAGATCGTGACATGAGCCGAAATCAAGAGTTGGATGCTTTAACCGACTGAGCCACCCAGGCGGCCCAAAATAATAATTTTTTTTTTTTAAAAAGAGACACCCTGGTTCCTTTTAAAGCAGATCCCATGAGCAAAAATTGGATTTCATAGAATCATGAAATATTATAACTAGAAACAGTCATCAAGTACAGTAGTTCTTGTCTCTTTCTTTTAAAGACTTTATTTAATGGAGCAGTTTCAGGTTTGCAACACAACTGAGAGGCAGCTACGAGATTTCGTACATACCCCCTGCTCTGACACATGTATAACTCCTCCATTACCAACATCTCCTCCACCAGAGGGGCTCATTTGTTACAAAGGATGAATCCACATCGATGCATCATTACCCAGAGGCCATAGCTTACGTTAGGTCTCACTCTTGGTGTCGTACATGCTCTGGGTTTGGGCAAATGTCTAATACCATATATTCATCATTATTAGATCATACAGCGTGTTTTTGCTGCCCGAGAATCCTCTGTTCTCTGCGTATTCACCTGTCTCCCCCATACGTACACCTGTGAACCATTGATCTTTTTTTTTTTTTTTAAATGTTTTATTTATTTCTAGGAGAGAGAGAGAGACAGGCGCGAGCAGCGGAGGTCAGAGAGAGGGAGACACAGAATCCGAAACAGGCTCCAGGCTCTGAGCTGGCAGTCAGCACAGAGCCTGACACGGGGCTCGAACCCACGAACCGTGAGATCATGACCTAAGCGAAAGTCGGACGCTTAACCGACTAAGCCACCCAGGCGCCCCTGATCTTTTTATTGTTTCCATAGTTTTGCCTTTTCCAGAGTGTCATGGAGTTGGAATTATACAGCATGCAGCCTTTTCAGACTGGCTTCTGCATTTAAAGTTCCTCCATGTATTTTCGTGGTTTCCTAGCTCATTTTGTGGGGCAATGAGTAATAATCCATTGTCTGACTGTATTATTGGTCCATGTGTTTTTACCACCAGGTACTCACCCCCCCCCCCCAATCCCCATATTTGAAAAGATTTAGCCTTCCAAAACTCAGTTTGGGAAACTTTGGTCTAGTCAGTGCCTCATTTTACAGGTGAGAAGACTGAGGCTCAGAGAAGAGAGGTGGCTTGCCAGAATCTCACAAGTAATGAGGGGCCAAGTTAGGGTGTGAACTTATATCCTGCCTTCTCCTCTAGTGCTCCTTTTAGATCTAAGATGTGGGATCTGATCCCTAAAACTGATGAGCAGGTGAGGGAAAGCTGTCCTGATTTTCCTGCTGTGGTTTTACTCAGTAATATCATCGGTGGCACTGAAATATTACTTTTTCTGGTGCCTAGGAAGATAATGCCTCCCTCCTGTCTTGAGGGCTACAGAGGGCGGATCATACTGGGCCTCACTGGTGCTTTCTCAGGGCCCCAGGGGAAGTGTTTGTTTGAAATGTAATGAAAGTCCCTCTATATCAAACATGGAGAAAACGCAATGCTGGGAACACTTCAGAGTCAGTGCGGGAGGTCCTGTCTATCCTAGTCAACCAACCAATCGGCAAGGAGAGACTCGACTCCTACTGTGAGCTCTTCTGTTCCAGAAGTTACCAAGGATACACGGCTTCGCCCTGAAGGGGTTTATGATCACATTGCAGAGACAAAACATGCCATCAACCAGCTTGTAACCTGTCTAAAGGCACGGCCTTTGTCTTCCCCATTTCTTGTGGGCCTCAGTGCCTCTGGCCTTCTGGATGCCCGTTCCTTATCTATGGTTTGATTAAAGCTTCTTCCTTGCATTATTTCCTCTCCCCAAAGAGGAAATAACGAGCGGAGCGCCGAGTTAATGCAACCGTGTAGCCCCGTTCCCGGAGGTAAAGTGACTACAAACATTCCCTCTGGAAACTCATCGCTTTCTGCAGACCCCTTTCACACTGGTAAAGGTTAAATTCTGCTATTCTCCTGGATCTTTTGAAAATACCTCCTACAAACGAGGAGGCTAACAATAAAACCCCTACTGTTTGTATAGGCTTTGTAGTTTACCGTGATCTCATTTAATCTCCTTTCTTGTCTCTCTCCTCAGTGCTTTGTACACAAATGTTATTGATTCCCTCCAAAGGCAGCCGTGTGTGGTGGAATAAACTGCGGGAGGCTGGAGTCTGAAGCACCCACCTCCGTAGTGACCTGTTATCGAGCAAGTTGCCCCCCACCCCGGGCCTCGATTTACCTACAGGCGGGAAGAGGACAGGGTTTGCATTCCACAGACTCTGCGGGCCCTTCCACTTTCTGATTGGAGCGCGGCGCCATTGTGTGGTTTGTGCTGTGGGCGGGGCAGCTCCAAACCGAAGGGCGGGGGCAGGATGCCGTCGGCCGGTCGGGCCCAGAGGGGGCGTGGCTGAGCAGCTCTGCACGCTGTCGGCGCCTCACTCCCTGTCCGCAGATTTCCCAGGCTGTTTAAGTTCACGATCCTAGGGCACGGTCTGTCCGTCCCCCCCACCCCCCACCCCCGGCCCCGACCCCGATGCCGTTCAGGGCTTCTTTCCCAGGGTCGGCTGTAAAGCCAGCGGAAGGTTTCCGGAGGCCTCGGATCTTCTTATTTCTTGCCCTCTTGACATCTGGGGCCTGAAAAGAAGTTGCGTTGCCTGCCTAGGCAGGCTTCCGGAGGCCGCAGCCTTCTGTCTTCCGGGGCTGGGGGGCAGGAGGGGGCCCGAGCCCGCGCCGGCAGCCATTGTTTGGGTATTGACTCAAAGGAGCGGGAGCCACAATGCACAGGAAAAAGGATGAGCTCACGACGGCTAAATGAAAAGATTCTTATCTTGGAAACAGCGGTTTCTTATGCAAAACAGGGGGCGGCAATGTGATTGTGCCCCAAGGAGTGCATTCAACAACAGGGATTTCAAATGAAGAAGCTATTTTGCATACCTACGGGAGCAGCAGCGGGCCAGATTGTTCATTAATTAAAAAGGGGGGGGGCGGGCCCCGAAAAACCCACGCTCGCGCTCGCTGCCGAACCGAAATAATTCATTTGCCTTCCTCTCCGTCCCAGATGATCAGCTGGGAGACAAATGTTTTTTCAACCATAGCCCCCTCCGGAGAAGGGAGGGGAGGGGAGAGGATGAGGCGGGGAGGCGGAGAGGGAAGGGGTGTCACAGATAACCAGAACGCGGACAACGGCGATCTCTCAACCATTTCTGTTTGGCGTTCAAATGTGTGGTACAGAGGCGGTAGGGTTTTGTCGCCCTCCCTTCCCCCCCCCCCTCCACCCAGGAGATTTACCTTCCAGTTGTGTTTGATTTCATATAAAAGAAGTCTGAGTAAATCCGCACTGATGAGGAGGGGAGGAAAGAGAAATCAAGACGGTGGGTGTGGGAGAGGCTTGGTGCGTGTCCTCTAACTACAATGCCCCTCGTATTTCCCCAGCTCTGACAAGTGGTCCCCTGAACGCATGGACTAGAACGGTGGCTGTCCTGGAAATTCCGGAATGTGGGTCATGTACCGAATGGGTAAGGCCGCAAGTGGAGAGGTGAATGTGGTTGCAGGCGGAGGCACCACCGCTGCCTCCCACGCATCTTTCCGACCAGCCAGACTGCTCTCCTTCTACCCCACACGAGCTTTTGATTTAGGAATAAGAATGGTTACCATTTATCAAGCACTTTCATACACGTTACTTCCTACGTTATCTCTCATCGCTGTGTTATTCATGTCCCAGGCACGTTCACTTGTGTTAGTGTATGAGAGCTTCTTATTTAGGCTGGGAGATAACTGAGTCCTATGGCTCCCATCTTAGAAATGAGGAAACTGAGGCTCAGAGATGTTAAGTGGGTTACCCGAGGTCGCACAACTGGGGTAGAGCAAACCTAGGATTTGAACTCATATTAGTCTGATGTCAAAACCTGAGCCCTAAATCTAATGTAACATTGTATGTTAACTATACTGGAATTAAAATTAAAAACTTAAAGAAAAAAAAAAAACCCCAAAACCTGGGCCTTAGACAACTGTGCAATGCTGACTCTCCTCCCTTCCCCCATTCTTCCCCAAATTATATTTGCCCAACAGCTACCAAATTGCCAGGGTTAGGGGAGCCTGGGTGGCTTAGTAGTTAAGCACCTGATTCTTGGTTTTGGCTCAGGCCATGATCTCACGGTTAGAGAGTTCAAGCCCCGCATGGAGTTTGTGCTCATAGCATGGAGCCTATGGAGCCTGTTTGGGACTCTCTCTCTCTCTCTCTCTCTCTCTCTCTCTCTGTCTCTCTCTCTCTCTCTCTCCCCCCACCCCCTCTCTCTGACCCTCTCCTGCCCACTTATCTCTCTCTCAAAATAAATAAATAAATAAATTGCCAGGGCTGGCATTCTGGCAAGCAGGTCAATGAGGGAGGCCCTTCCTGAAGGGGAACACTTCTGTTAGCCATGCATACCCTTCCATATGGAAGACAAGCGGAAGCTGGCATCCGTTTTGCCAGTTCAGATGGAAGAGTGAACACCACAGGTCACATCACCCCCAAGTACAGTTGGACCGCCCAAGGAACAAGTAGGCATAGGCGTAGGCTCAAGAGAGGAATGTGTGCTTATCATTCAAACCAACCTGTAGGGCAAGTAGTTAATCAGCACGACCCTAAAGATATAAGCACATGTACCTAATGAAATCTATAACATAAAAAATAAAGTTATTTAAAAAAATTTTTTTTAATGTTTTATTTCTTTCTGAGAGAGAGACAGCGTGAGCAGGGGAGGGTCAGAGAGAGAGGGAAACAGAATCTGAAACAGGCTCCAGGCTCTGAGCTAGCTGTCAGCCCAGAGCCCTACATGGGACTCGAACCCACAAACCGTGAGATTGTGACCTGAGCCGAAGTGGGATGCCCAACTGACTGAGCCACCCAGGCGCCCCAAAACAAAGTTATTTTTTTTTTTTTAAATTTAAAGATTTTATTTTTAAGTAATCTCTACACCCAATGTGGGACTTGAACTCACAACCCTAAGATCAAGAGTCACATGCTCTACCAACTGAGTCAGCCAGGTTCCCCTGAAAAGTTTTTTTTTTTTTTTTTTTTTTTTACAAATAGTTTATTGTGAAATTGGTTTCCCATAACACCCAGTGCTCATCCCCACAAGTGCCCTCCTCCATGCCCACCCCTCCTCCCCCCACATCCACCAGTCCTCAGTTTTTGTCAGCATTCAAGAGTCTCTCATGGTTTGCCTCTCCCCCTTTCCCCCACCATTTCCGCCCTTCTTCTCCCCCTTGGTCCTCTGTTAAGTTCCTCCTAATCCTCCTATACGTGCACACATATGATATTTGTCCTTCTCTGCCTGACTTATTTCGCTCAGCATAACACCCTCAAGGTCCATCATGTTGCTACACATGGCCAGATTTCATTGTTTCTCATTGCCATGTAGTATTCCATGGTATAGATAAACCACATCTTCTTGATCCATTCGTCTGTTGATGGACACTGAGGCTCTTTCCATGTTTTGGCTATTGTTGAGAGTGCTGCTATGAGCATTGGGGTACATGTGCTCCTATGCCTCAGCATTTCTGTATCCCTTGGGTAAATTCCTAGCAGTGCTATTGCTGGGTCATAGGGGAGTTCTACTGTTAGTTTCCTTAGGAACCTCCACACTGTTTTCCAGAGGGCTGTACCAGTTTACATTCCCACCAACAGTGTAGGAGGGTGCCCGTTTCTCCACATCCTCGCCAGCATCTAGAGTTCTCCGATTTGCTCATTTTAGCCACTCTGACTGGCGTGAGGTGGTATCTCAGTGTGGTTTTGATTTGTATTTTCCTGGTGAGGAGGGATGCTGAGCATCTTTCATGTGTCTGTTGCCTGCCAAACTGTTTCCAAAGTGGCTGTCTCTTTGTGAGTTCCCACCAGCAATGCATAAAAGTTCTAGTTTCTTTGCATCCTTTCTAATACTTCCACGAGGTCAATCTTTTTAATTTAAGGATCCTAACAGATGTGTATTTTTTCTCATTGTGGCTTGACATTGCATTTTTCTAATGAGTAATAATGTCAAGTGTCCTTTCATGTTGTTGGGGAGGAAAAATTTTCCTTCTACCTTTCTAAGTTCTTTGGCTGGTCTAAAAATTAAATTGACAAAGGACAGATTAATAGGAGAAAAACAAATTTAATTTCATATGTACAGGAGCCCCACAAAGACACAAGAGGCTCAAAGACAAGCAATTGAGGCTTATATGCCATCTTGAGCTGAGGAATGGGATAGGTGCCTGGAGCCTCAAAGGGGAGGAGGGTAATTCTCAGGACAATAAGAAGATGTTTGGTTATTAAATGTTTGTCCTGCCATCCAGATAGGTCATTCAGATAAAAATTATCTCTGGTAATAGCTCTCTGTCTGAGCCTGTATCTAAATTTTTTTAGAGAGTTAAAAGAGAAGAAAAAGTTTTTCTTAAATCTGCTAGGTCTTGATTGCCTTCAGATCAAAATAATCCACATGCCAAAATGGCATATTTTAGGGTCATGCAGTTTGCTCCCCTTCAGTATGCTTATTTGCCTCCTATGTCTCTCCTTTGGCTAAGTGTCTATTTAAATATTTTGCCCAATTTTTAGTTGGGTTGTTTGTTTTCTTGTCTTGAGTTTTGACTTATATAGTCTGTATACAAGTCCTTTATCAGTTATGTATTTTGCAAATATTTTCTCCCAGTCTGTGGCTTACCTTTTCATTTTCTAACCCTGTCTTTCAAAGAGCAGAACTTTGTAATTTTGATGAAACTCAGTCTATTGGTTTTCTTCATACACTGTTCATTCTTTATTTGGTCATATATAAGAAATCTTTGCCTGGGGCACCTGGGTGGCTCAGTCGGTTAAGTGTACATCTTCAGCTCAGGTTATGATCTCACAGTTTGTGAGTTTGAGTCCCGCATCAGGCTCTGTGCTAACTGGTCAGAGCCTGGAGCCTGCTTCAGATTCTGTGTTTCCCTCTCTCTCTGCCTGCCCCACACTCATGCTCTGTCTCTCTCTCTCTTCCTCTCAAAACTAAATAAACATTAAAAAAAAGAAACCTTTGCTTAACCAGAGGTCACAAAGAGTTTTCTCTTATATTTTATATTTCGGCTATTACATTTGTGTCTGTGATCCATTTTGAGTTAATTTTTATACGTGACAGGAGGTAAGGGTTGAGGTTCTTTTTTTTCTTTTACATATAGATGTCATATTGTCCCACTACCATTTATTGAAAGACTGTCCTCTCTCCACTGTATTGTCTTTGCCTTTTTGTCAAAAATCAACTGACTACACGTATGTGGGATTACTTGTAGATTTTCTAATCTGTTCTATTGACCTATATATGCAACTTGATGCCAATACCACACTGGTTTACTGTAGATTCATAGTCTTGAAATCAGGTAGTGTAGGTCCTCCTTTTTAAAATATAGTTATGGCTCTTTGATGTCTTTTGCTTTTCTATAACAATTTTAGAATCATCTTCTCAGTTCCTACAAAGAAGCCTGCTGAGGTTTTGACTGAGACTGTGTTGAATCTATAGACCACTTTGGGGAGAACTGACATCTTAACTCTATTGAGTCTTCTGATCCATGAACACAGTATGCTTCTCCATTTATTTAGATCTCTTTTAATTTATTTCATCAGTGTTTTTGTAGTTTTCAGCATAGAAATCATGTACATATTTTGATAGATTTGTCCCTAAGTATTTAATTTTATTATGCTATTGTAAATTGTTCTGTCAAATTTCAATTTTCAATTGATACACAATAGATTTTTGTTTATTGACCTTGTGTCCTATAATTTTGCTAAACTTTTATGAGTTCTAGTAACTTTTTGGTACACCCTGTGGGATTCTCTAGGTAGATGATCATGATGTCTGTAAATAAATATGGTCTTAATTTTTCCTTTTTAAAATGTTTTTATTTTTGAGAGAGAGAGAGAGAGAGAGAGAGAGAGCGAGAGCGCACACATCAATGGGGGAAGGGCAGAGAGAAGGGATAGACAGAAGATCTGAAGTGGGCTCTGTGCTGAAAGCAGACAGCCTGATGTGGGGCCTGAAGTCACGAACTGTGAGATCATGACCTGAGCCAAAGTCAGACACTTAACTGACTGAGCCACCCAGGCGCCCCTTAATTTTTCCTTTTTAATCTTTGTGTCTTTTCTTTATTCTTGCTTAATTGCCCTGGCTAGAACCTACAATGCAATGTTGAGTAGAAGTGGCAAGAGCAGATATCTTTGTCTTGTTTCTGCTCTTTGGGGGAAAGCATTCAGTCTTTTACCATTAAGTGTGATGTTAGGCATGGGTAAATTTTGTAGATGCCATTTATCAGCTTGAGGATGTTCCCTTCTACGGTTTCCTGAAAGTTTTTATCATGGATAGATCTGTATTTTGTCAAATGCCTTTTCGGCATGAATCGATATGATCACACGGTTTTTATTTTTCATCCTTTTGATATGATAAATTACACTGATTGATTTTCAAATGTTTAACCACTCTTGCATTCCTGAGATAAACCCTACTTAGTCATAAAGCATTATCCTTTTTATGTGTTGCTGAATCGGATTTGCTGATATTTTGTTGAGGATTTTTTGGTCTATTTTCATGAGGGATATTGGGCTGTAGTTTTCTGATAATGTCTTTGTCTGGTTTGGTATTTATTGGATTCTGAACTGAAGTGATTTTTCAAGCGGAGAGGCTGAATTTAGAGTTGGTCTGAGGCAACAGTGTTATAAGAAGGGCAAATTTCTCTGGGGCACCCACTTTGCCTTCCTCTACTCTGCTAAGCCACACTCCTGACCTCTCTTCCCACAACTGCAGACGGCAGTGGACTCTCAAATAGTCCCTCTGCTGCTCAGAGCTCTGAAATGTTCTGCCTCCCTTCTCTGCTTCACTTCCAAAACTCACAACACAATGCAGAAAACAACAGAGACCTGCTCCCTGTATGTAACAGGTCCCTAATGAGACAGACTGAACATCAGGGACCCAAGAGACCTGTAGGCATACCTCTGTGTATGCTTAAGGTGGCTTGAATGAACTCAAGGGGCACCTGCACACGTGGTCACCAGGGCACAAGGGATGCTGAGGGGAGATTGCATCCAGCTTGAGAATGGGAGCACTTTCAAATTGTCACCTGCACTTAGCAAAGGTTTGAGAGTTCTCTGTAGTACCCTGGGTATTTAACAAGCATTCTGATGCTGAGTGATGATTACAGCTGTACATAAAATAGAAAGATTAGAGTCTCAGTTGCCTGCTTAATATGTAAATGTATCCAGTTATGTGCGAGTGCTTCTAATGAAGTAACTTGTACTTCTGTTTCCTACATTGAGAGTGATTGATGATGAAAAATAAACACTATAACCCCATCAGAAATTAGCAGCCAGCAGGCCCTTTGAAGAGACTCTGGTGCTGCCAGGCCTGGGGCTAGGAGACAGTAGGACTGGGTTTTAGTCTGGGCTTTATAATTGATTTTCACTTCTCTGGGCAATAGGAAGGCGAAAGGAAGTAGACCTCCTTATATCCAGCTGAGCTCAGAGAGTTGTTGATGATGGACTGTGAAATAACTTTACTTACCTATTTACTTTGGATTGGTTCTCATCCAACATACAGGTATGTATAAAAACAGCTGCTACCAGGCACTGTCCCAGTCAAACCCAGCAGATTTGTGTTTTGGCTAATCTAGTGCTTTGCTTATATTATTTTCTTCAATCATCACACCAATCTTGGGAGATAAGAATTAATATACTCCCATTTTATAGATAGAGAAACTGAGGCTCAGAGAAGGTAGGTTCTTGACCTAGTCTTACCCTGTAAGGTAAGGGTTAGGCTGAGGTTCAAATTCAGATCTCCGTGGCTACACCTCCGTGTCTCTCCCACCGCTGAGGATGGTAACATGGGCCAGAATTCTCTCATGTATCTGTAACTGGATGCACTTGAAAAGACAAGGAATATTCTGTGTGTCTGTGATGAGAAACTAGGTCCAGAGAGTGACTAGAGTTGAGCACTTTCTCTAGCACCTTACCACATACACACTGTTCTCTGGCTTTCATGAGAAGGGCAATGATTTGACTCGCATCTCTTCTAAAGTCTGGTTTAGGAAGAGCGTAGGACTTGCACTTGCTATCTGTGTAGCAGTAAAGGGGCTCTCTTCTGTCGCAGAAGCCTCAGAGCGGCTGAGGGACTGTGTTCTATGGAACATCTCTGACTGGGAAAAAAATTATAGCCCTTACTATACACCAGACACTTTCCATACACTAATTCGTATAATCCTCACAACAGCTCTTTGAGAACCCTTATTATTGCCATTTCACAGATGAGTAAACTGAGCCACAGAGAGGTTACATAAATTTCCAGCCAATAAGAGGCAGAGCTAGGATTTGAACCCAGAGAGTGTGGTAACTCTAAGACCTGTGCTGGTCCCTATGGTAGACACTAGCCACATGTGGCTGTTTAAATTTAAATGAATTAAAATTAAATAAAATTAAAAATTAAGTTTCTCAGTCGTACCAGCTACATTTCAAGCGCTTAATAGCCACGTGTGGCTGGTGGCTACCATATGGGCTGGTGCATTTATAGAACATTTCCATCATCACAGAGAGTTACGTTGTATAGCGCTGGGTTAGAGCCCGTGCATTTCATAGGTTAAAAGGCATTTTAGATGGTATGGCCGTCTCAGAGGACAATCTGAATGCATGTCCCTGTGTTCCCGGGTCGGCCTCCATTTATCTTTGTCTCCAATTTCCTGTCCATTCCCCTTTTAGCTTGATTGGTGAACAAGATAGCATTTTCAGCCCTTTTCAAATCTGGCTTTAAACTCTGACCTAAGCCTCCTCTGCAGACTACCACCCAGCCCACACTCCGCCAGCCCCACCTGACCTCAGGCCCCTACTGATGCTTTGACGTTTCAAGAGCCACAGACTCTGCTCGGGACTTTGTGTTAGGCCTGCAGACCCCTTCTGGAAGCCCCAAGTCACGGCAGGGAAAGGAAAGATGCCAAGGCGGTATCTGGCTTTGAGCCCCTCGCTACTTCTGCCTCCGGGCCTTGGCCCTTACCAAATCCATCTGATGTGTTATTTACAGGAGGAGAAAAAAAAACAAAGGAGCTTCCAAATAAGAGCCACAGACTAGACCCCAGCCGCAGCGCTCCTCTGCCATACTGATTTATAGGCATTCCCACCAAATTCCCCAGGGCCGGGGCCAGCTGCCGAGTGATTGACAGTGATTACCAAAGGAGATTGTTGTGGGTTTTCAGAGGCCTAACAAAGCTGGGTCCTCCTTGGCAGATGGCTGCTATCGGAGATTGACAAGGCTCTGTGCTCTGCCACCCCGAGAATAAATTTCCCTCTGGAACTTGCAGGGAGCCTGTGATGTCTCCTCCCCTTCAGAGCAAGTGTGCTGTTCACTTGTTGGCCCATAGGTCACATCAGCGGCGCAGGGTCCTGAGAGGAGTGCGGGCCGGGGCATTTTGATGGGTGGGAAGTAATTTGCGGAAAAGTCGCAGACAGGCCGGACACACTTCGCTTCGTCCTCTCTTTAGCCTGTGGCCCTTTCTGTAGGTTCAGATTCAGGAAGGAGGAGAGGTTTCCAAAGACAGTCGACACACTGCCTCCCATCAATGGATGGCTCTCCGGGCATGCCAGGACGGGGATTTTGAGAATAATACTGATAAGCTTTTAAAAAGAGGGGCGCCTGGGTGGCTTAGTCGGTTAAGCGTCCGACTTTCGCTTGGGTCATGATCTCGCGGTTCGTGGGTTCGAGCCCCGCGTGGAGCTCTGTGCTGACTGCCAGCTCAGAGCCTGGAGCCTGTTTCAGTCTGTGACTCCCTCTCTCTCTGACCCTCCCCTGCTCACGCTGTCTCTCTGTCTCTCTCTCCTGAAATAAATAAAAATATTTAAAAAAAAAAAAGAAAAGAAAGGGGGAGGCCATTGAGTGATTATGTGTGCTTAGGTCTTGGCATCTGTGGTCAGTACAGCAGGTGCTTTGCTGCCATGTTGATAGGGGGTGGGCGAGGGTGGTGGCAGAGGCTTTTTACCCCCCAGGCACCCAGGCCCTGGGTGAGAGGGGGCTTGGAGAACCCATGTCTGAGTCAGTATTACCCTTCTCCTTGTTCGTCTTCCCGGAAGCAAACTGTTGCCCTCGTTTGTATGGCTATCAAACCTCCTGGACGCACCCTGCGGGGGCCCATCAGAATGGCAATAAGAAATCGTCAGTCCCGAATGGCCTCCTGCAGCTTCCAGAGCATTCTCAAGTCTCTGGGCTCTCTTTACTCTCACCTGTTGTCTCTGAGGAGAGAGGGAGGGCAGTGTCCTCTCCATTTCAGTGGGGACGAGATGGAGGCCGAGAGAAGCTTCAAGGTGTCTTTGCAAGGTGGTATTGGAGTGGCACCTGACTGACGCCCCGCACACCTGGCCTTTAGGAGCGGGCCGAGAAGTTGGTTTCTGGGAAGGGCAGACATCACGGCTGGCACCATGGGCCTCACGGCGCTCTTCTGCCTCACATTTGGTCTTCCGCTCCCTCCTTTTGAGCTCGGTCTCTCGTTTGTCTGGAGTCAGGAAGCCCCTCCGGCATTATTGTGATTTTTGGCCACTGCCCAAGGTTCAGTGATGACAGTGCAGACACAGGAATCGGAGGAACGTTCTGTCTTCTACCTTTACAAGATGGCGCCCAGCATGCCTTGCTGACTGACAGTACTCATGGGGGTAAAGCCATCCTTTGAGGACCATGGAGTGCTTGAAATGGCAGGTTAACCAGTTTGGGCTTTATCGTAGGCAGAGGTTAGCCAGGGAAGGGTCAGTGTGCTGAGGGGGGAGGGTACAAGGCGACTCTTGGAAAGAGGTTTACTCTGGGAGGTTGTTGGACAAGCAAGGCCAGGAGCGGCTCTGCAGGGGTAAAGGAGGTGAAGGGATCACTTCAGAAATGCGATCCCAGGTGGGGCGCCTGGGTGGCTTAGTCGGTTAAGCGTCCGACTTTCGCTTAGGTCATGATCTCGCGGTTCGTGGGTTCGAGCCCCGCGTGGGACTCTGTGCTGACTGCCGGCTCAGAGCCTGGAGCCTTTTTCAGATTCTGCATCTCCTTCTCTCTCTGACCCTCCCCTGCTCACGCTCTCTCTCTCTCCTAGAAATAAATAAAACATTAAAAAAAATTATATAAAAAGAAATGCGATCCCAGGAAGACTTCATGCCAATTAATTGCTATTGCTGGCTCCTCACCTTCTAGCAAATGGTTACAATAAGCCGGTCACAGCCTTCAGGTGTCTTGTAATTAATTGTCTGTTGACCTGCCTCCTTTCCCTGTTTTTCTATGAGCTTTGAGAACAAAGGGGTCTAGTCTTATTCCCCAGTTGCCAGCACAGGGCAAGACCTAGAGTAAAGGCTCAGTAAATCCTTGTTTGAATGGTGGGAATTTCACACCTTTGTTCACAGATACTGCCAACAAATTCTCATCAAGAACTGCCAATCCTTAGCAGAGTCTGTCTTGCTTATATATGAGGCACCAGGTTGGAGCGTCTGGGGTCCTCTTTCATGGGCTGAAGCGGGTCTTGACTAACTAGAGAGGAGTTGGCTAGATGGAGCCTTGGCGTCTCGTAGAGGCAGTTTTTTCCTTTAAGGGCCTGTTAAAGAATAATTATTCTGACACCTGTTAAAATGGTAAAGCAGACTTTCTTCAAGGCTATTGCCATAGAGGAGAGAGAGACAGAGAGAGACTGAACTCAACTCCTCATGTAACAACCAAAGTGGGGATTTATAGCCAATGAGCAGAGTGAGGGGGTCCGTGGATGCAAAATTACTTAGAGGGATTTGATTAGGTGTTGTTTTGGAGTGAATGTTTGGGTCTGCTTTCCCATTCATATGTTGAAGCCTGAACCCTCTTTTTTTTTTTTTAATTTTTTAATGCTTTATTTCTCGGAGAGAGAGAGAGAGACAGCTTGAGCAGGGGAGGGTCAGAGAGAGAGGGAGTCACAGACTGAAACAGGCCCCAGGCTCTGAGCTGGCAGTCGGCACAGAGCCCGACGCGGGGCTCGAACCCACGAACCGC
The DNA here is from genome assembly GCA_017311185.1 of Proteles cristata cristata. Lineage (NCBI taxonomy): Eukaryota > Metazoa > Chordata > Mammalia > Carnivora > Hyaenidae > Proteles > Proteles cristata. Next base: position 939 of record JAESUZ010004365.1, on the reverse strand, counting down.
GAGATCATGACCTAAGCGAAAGTCGGACGCTCAACCGACTAAGCCACCCAGGCGCCCCGAAGCCTGAACCCTCTTATGATGGTATTTGGAGATGGGGCTTTGGGAGGTGATTATTTAGATGAGGTGATAAGGGTGAGCCCCCTTGAAGGGATTAGTTTCCCTATAAGGGGAAGGGACCCTAGCGTTCTCTCCTTCCCCTTCGCGCGTGCGCTCGCGCGCGCGCTCTCCTGTATGATGATGCAGCAGGAGGGTGGCTTGGAGCCAGCCACGATTCTCACCAGGGACTGAATCGGCCAACTTCCTCATCTCGGACATGCCAGTCTCCAGAACGGTAGGAAATGAGTGGTGTTTAAGCCATCCAATCTATGGTTGTTTGTTACAGCAGCCCAAGTTGCCTAAGACAGACGTCAAGGCTGAGGGAATTCTTGCTAAGCTGGGACACCAGGGTTTTTGCTAAAGGCAAACCAAGGACTTAGAAATCAAGGCGAGGGGATGGGGAACTTGACCGGATATCGAGAGTGACCAGATATCTCTAGCGGTGGCAGAGGGGGTTGCTAAACTGACTCAGTAGGATTCTTTGCTAAAGACAGGCCAAAGTCAGGGCTTACTTGAAAAGGGCTTAGAAGAGGCTGACTAAATTTCAGCAGAAGAGGGAGTCTTTTTCAGGCTTCATCAGCAGGAGCCCAGTTTTGCTTCTGTCGGCCACTTGCTGCCCCACCGTAGACTCCATTTACCTGGGCAGCTACACCCGGTGGGGAGCCTGAGCTGATGCCCGTGACTGCCCCTTGGAGCGGTCCCCTATGGTTTCCTGGGGAGTAGCTTTAAAAATACTGATGCCTGGAGCACCTGCTTCTAGCACAATGAAAAGTAGGGGCGCCTGGGTGGCTCAGTGGGTTAAGTGTCTGACTCTAGACTCTCGATTTCAGCTCAGGTCATGAT
>JAESUZ010004364.1:0-20132 GCA_017311185.1 Proteles cristata cristata | reverse complement strand
AAATGTTTTATTTATTTCTAAGAGAGAGAGACAGCGTGAGCAGGGGAGGGTCAGAGAGAGAGGGAGTCACAGACTGAAACAGGCTCCAGGCTCTGAGCTGGCAGTCAGCACAGAGCCCGACGCGGGGCTTGAACCTACGAACCGCGAGATCATGACCCAAGCGAAAGTCGGACGCTTAACCGACTAAGCCACCCAGGCGCCCCACGTTTTATTTATTTCTGAGAGAGAGACACACACATAGTGTGAGTAGGGGAGGGTCAGGGAAAGAGGGAGACACAGAATCTGAAAAGGCTCCAGGCTCTGAGCTAGCTGAGAGCGCAGAGCCCGATGCGGGGCTCAAACCCACGAACTGCGAGATCATGACCTGAGCTGAAGTAGGACGCTTAACTGACTGAGCCACCCAGGTGCCCCATGGTTCCTCCAACTCTTAAGAGTCTTCTTGTTCCTCAGTAACTTTGTCTTGAAACATAAAGTGCAGACATTGTTCCTGATGCCTTAATGGGTGCCTGACAAGTTTATGCCCCCCGATCTTGATGCCATGTTGGAATGTTTTGTTTACTACTATGTTGGATCCCTTTCCTCTCTTGTCCAATTAATTTTCTTTTTTGCATCCCAGTCTCTCCTCTGACCCAAACCCCATACAAACACCTGCATGTATAGGGGTCTGTGTTTCTGCCAATCTGTACATCTTTTCCTTGCAGTTGCAGCCATGGGAGAGGACTCACCCATTCACACAGCCTGATGCACGTCTTTCACTCATGAACCAGGATCATGCATGCCTTGAGCTGATATCAAAAGTCAGATGCCTGACTGACCCACCCAGGCGCCCCTACAGTTTATTCTTCCTAATTAAATTCTTTTTAAAGATATTTTATTTTTGAATATAGTTGACACACAAGATTACATTAGTTTCAGGTGTACAACACAGTAACTCAACTTCTACATATATTTTCTTTTATTGAGAGAGACACAGTGAGAGCAGGGAAGAGAGGCAGAGGAGGAGAGAGAGAGAGAGGGAGAGAGAGAATCTATGTACACTATGCTGTGCTCACCACAGCGTAGCTGCCATCTGTCACCACACAATGATGTTACAGTCTCACTGACAATATTCCCTGTGCTGTGCCTTTTATTCCTACAACCTGTTCCTTCCTTAACTGGAGCCTGTGTCTCCCACTCCCCCCACCCAGTGCCCGTCCTCCCAACCCCCTTCCCTCTGCAATCATCAGTTCATTCTCTGTATTTATAGGTCTGATTCTGCTGTTTGCTTCTTTTTTTATTCTTCGTTTTTATTTAAAAAAATTTATGTCTTTATTTTATTTTGAGAGACAGAGACAGAGAGCAAGTGGGGCAGGGGCAGAGAGAGAAAGAGAGAGAGAGAGAGAGAGAGAATCTGAAGCAGGTTCCAGGCTGCCAGCACAGAGCTCTACGCGGGGCTGGAACCCACGGACTGTGAGATCATGACCTGAGCTGGTCAGACACTTAACCGACTGAACCACTCTGGTGGCCCTGTTTGTTTCTTTATTCATTTGTTGTTGTTTTTTTAAATATTCCACATATGAGTGAAATCAGATGGTACTTCTTTCTCAGCCTGACTTGTTTCACTTAGCAGACATATTACCCTGTTTGTCCATCCATGTTGTCACAAGTGGCAACACATATTTATATGTATGTGTATGTACCACATATCTTCCTTAGCCATTTGTCTACAGGTGGATACAAATTGTATCAGTGTGACTTTAAAAACAAAAACAAAACAAAAAAAACCTCACCCTGTGAACATCATCTGGGATGAGGGCGCCCCCTGGTGTCTGGGTCTCTGTCCAGGTGCTGGGAGCTAAAGGAGACCCTAGGGAGGGCCTGGCTGAGGAGGAGAAAGGCAGCTGGGTCTGGTCTCCTTAGTCCTGTGGCCACACGTGGGGTGGAAGGTCAGGGGACACCTCCACTGCTCTGCTCTCAGGTGGATTCTGACTGAGGAGCCTGAGTGGGGCCTGGACTGGAAGTCAGGCAGAGATGTCTGAGCAGAAGCCTGGGCGTCAGTGGGGAGAGGAAGTTTCTGAGCAGCGCTGGACTCCGCAGGGGTCGGGCTCAGGGGTGAGGCAGGATTGCAGGAGAGCAGCGCTCAGGAGCCGGTGCGCCATCGCCGAGGTTTCTGTGTCCCTGTGCACCTCCTCCTCCAGCCCCTTGACGGTAATACAGGGAAAATTGAAAGTAGAAGCACTTCTTTAGGCTCCTTATTTTTAATGTTTCAAAATTCAGTTCACCAAAAGCCATTTCTGATTTGGAAATAGCATCTCAATGTCTACACAATACTCCATAGTTTGGATGTACACACTCACAGTTTGTGAGTTGAAGCCCTGCATCAGGCTCTGTGCTGACAGCACTGAGCATGCTTGGAAATCTCTTTCTCTCTCTCTCAAATAAATAAACTAAAAAAAAAAAAAAAAAAAAAAAAAAAAGAATTGGTGTTTTCATTTTCTTTGGGTAAATACCCAAGAGTGCAATAATATTGGATTATATCACAAATCACTATGTTGTAAGCTAGAGGGAGTTGAACAGTATGTGTAAGTTGCACTCAAATAAAAAGAGAAAAAGAAAAAGAAAATTAGTATTATTAGAGAACAATTTGGATAGGAAGACAAAAAAATGTCACACATATATATTGGTAATAAATATAAACAAAATGAGAATGTAGAATAAAAAATGGGAATAAATCTTGGAATCTTCAACTTGGCAAAGATGAAAGGAGGTGATGAGAGTGTCCAACAGAGAATCGGGAAGACACACCGTCATAAAGAGTGATGGGAGTGAGGACTGGTTTAAAATATTTAAAAGGTTCTTCTGAAATGTGTCTCCATAATTTAAATATGCTTATACTGTGACATAGACACACTTTTTGAGGACTTTATCCTTTCCTAAAAAAGTGTTTGTTTATTTATTTATTTTGAGAAAAGTGAGAAAGAGTGCACGCAGGAGCAGGGAGAAGGGCAGAGAGAGAGGAAAGAGGGAATCCCAAGCAGCCCGACACTAGGCTGGACCTCGGGAAACTGGAGATCAGGAGCTGAGCTAAAATCAAGAGTCTGATGCTTACCCAAGTGAGCCACCCAGGTGTCCCTCCTTTAGGAGTTTATCCTAAGAAGATAATCATATATTTTGTCAAAAGTATATTTTCGGGAGATGGGTGTCTGGGTGGCTCAGTTGGTTTAAGTGTCCAGCCTTAGGTCAAGTCATGATCTCATGGCTGGTGAGTTCTAGCCCCGCATAGGCTCTTTGCTGACAGTCAGAGCCTGGAGCTTGTTTTGGATTCTGTCTCTTTCTGTCTCTATCTACTTTTCCCCTGCTCATCCTCTATCTCTCTGTCTCTCTTAATCTCTCCTCTCTCCCTCCCTCTCAAAAAAAAAAACATTAAAAAATGTTTTAAAGTATATTTCAGGGATGTTTTTTGAATTGTGGTTTATAAAAACATAGAATGAAACTTAACTAAATGCTATAATCAGTATGATGATGGGAAGTATAAATAGCAGAAAACATGTGATGTACACAGAGGGTAAAAGATAATCATGAAAGCAAACGCATGAGGTGCCCCATAGGGGGTCCGTTTGTACAGACAGGGAAAGGGAGAGTCAGAGGAATAAGGAGGTGGTGGAACCAGGGTTCAACCCAGAAAGTTTGCACTCAGAGGCCTTGTTGACTCTCTTTCTCTGGTTCCCTGTTTGGCAGGAAGTGGTTATGACTGTACACTCCGTGTAAGTGGACTGTTGCAATGTTCCAGAATGTTCTGTGTTGAGAGACTGCTAGTCTGAGAGCCTAGGAGGACATTAAGAGGCAGTGTGGCTTACCTGCTCAAATCAAACTAAAGCCCATCATTCTGTGTACATCTCGAGGCCTCCAGTAGCTCATGGTCAGCTGACTCCAGATGTAAAATGAAGAACAAGCGTGAGCCCCTGGTGACACAACACTGGCACTGTCCTATGGGAGGTGGGCATTAGCAAAAAAAGACAGACACCATAATAAGTTTCTCCCAAGATGACTGCTTTGTGCAGAAAGTTCAGGTATCCTGAGGACAGACGATCAGCAGACCTAACAGGTCCCCTACCACTAGAATCAATCATATCTACAGCGTGTAAGAGACATATGGCATATGGAACAGAATGTGTACTACACACAGTGGTGACAAATCATAGAACAAGAAAGAGATCTTGAGAATTAAAATTATGACCATAGAAATGAATAATTGGGTTGATAAAGTGGGTGATTACAGTTGTACTTCCCCGAAGTAGTATAGTCAAAAGGTGAAGGCAGCAGGAGAGAAGATCTGTTTGGTTCTTAAAATTTGTTTCTAGGGGCGCTTGGGTGGTTCAGTCGGTTAAGCATCCGACTTCAGTTCAGGTCATGATCTCACGGTTCGTGGGTTTGAGCCCCGTGTCAGGTTCTATGCTGACAGCTAGCTCGGAGCCTGGAGCCTGCTTCAGATTCTGCATTTCTCTCTCTCTCTCTCTCTGACCTTCCCCTACTCATGCTGTCTCTCTTTCTCTCTCAGAAATAAATAAAAAACATTAAAAAATTTGTTTCTAAAAATTTCAAGAATATTTCTCAGAATTTACAGGAAAAACACATATGTTTAAAGTCCTATCCAAATTCTTAACTAGAGTGGATGACAAGAGATCCACATGAAGACACATCACAATGAAATGTCAGGAAGAGGGTAGGGGATGAGACAACTTGAAAACTCCAAGACACAACAACACAGGCCTGGTGGCTGGAAGACATGACACATGGTCCCCAAATCCTGAGGACAACTGTGTCCAGCACAGAGTCTCCATCCCATCACCATGTGAATCAGGGCAAGGGTAACCTAAGGCACGTCAGGTGTTTACAGTGTGGGTGCTACTTTCCACGTTCCCTTACACAGGATACCACTAGGCAAAGGGGAAAATGATGGAGAAAACCACAGAGGGGAACACGTGGGATCCAGGCTACAGGGAGCCAGAAGGAGAGAGGCAGAGGGCGCCCAGGATGAGCTGAAGGGGGTCCAGGTGTCGGCCCTGCCCCAGGTGTGCAGGCATCCCACCCACGTGGGGCAGGACTGAGGGCTGTGGGCCAGGCGTCTGCACAGACATGAGAGTGGTGGAATCACGGATGGGCTCAAATATATTCATGAAGATTTACCCTGGAGGAGCTTGGGAAGGATTTAAACGAGAACAACAGAGACTAAGCAATTGAAGGATACATATGTATTTACTCTGGGAAAATAATAAGTTGATTCAGGAAAGGTAAAGTAATCACAGTCTACTAAATGCTCAGTTGTGACTAGCATTTCACAGTCATAAAAATGCAAACACTGCACGTTGAGGTAATCAAAGTTAAAAATAATTATATGGGGCAGACAGGAGAGTATGAATGAAGAGCCAATTAAGTATAGATGATGCATAAACCTGAAAATGAGAGAATGTGTGCAAGAAGCAGATTATTTAGAGGCACAGAAGGAAGAATCAGCTAAAAGAACTAGTGCAGGTGATCTCAGAGATTCAGGAAAGGAGGGGCACGGAAGACTGGGGACATCTTACTTGACCTCAAGTACTGCAGAAGTATCTGACTTTTTAAAATTCTGTGTCTCAGAGTGCTGATTCATAGGGGCACATGTACCCCAATGTTCATAGCAGCACTCTCAACAATAGCCAAAACATGGAAAGAGCCTAAGTGTCCATCAACGGACGAATGGGTCAAGAAGATGTGGTTTATCTATACCATGGAATACTACATGGCAATGAGAAAGAATGAAATCTGGCCATGTGTAGCAACATGGATGGACCTTGAGGGTGTTATGCTTAGCGAAATAAGTCAGGCAGAGGACAAATATCATATGTGTGCACGTATAGGAGGATTAGGAGGAACTTAATGGAGGACCATGGGGGAGAAGAAGGGCGGAAATGGTGGGGGAGAGGGAGAGAGGCAAACCATGAGAGACTCTTGAATGCTGAGAACAAACTGAGGGCTGATGGGTGTTGGGGGGAGGGGGGAGATGGACATGGAGGAGGGCACTTTTGGGGATGAGCACTGGGTGTTATGTGGAAACTAATTTCACAATAAACTATTTGTAAAAAAAAAATTAAATTAAAGAAAAGAAGTGATAGATTTTGCTTGTTTTACTGATTTGATGCTTTTTTTTTTTAAATGTTTTTATTTATTTCTGAGACAGAGAGACAGCGTGAACAGGGGAGAGCCAGAGAGAGAGGGAGACACAGAATCCGAAACAGGCTCCAGGCTCTGAGCTGGCTGTCAGCACAGAGCCTGACGCGGGGCCTAAACCCACGAACCATGAGATCATGACCTGAGCCAAAGTTCGGACGCTCAACTGACTGAGCCACCCAGGCGCCCCAAGATTTGATGCTTTTAGAGTACAGGAAAATTACAAAAACTGTTTTTAGATAAAGATATGTCATACTTAAAAAAATAGCTACAAAAAAAAGATTAAAGTTCTCATGTTTCTGCCTCCTTGCATTTACTTTTCAGTGACTTCAAATGTTCATTTTTAATGTTTTTCTCCAGCTTTCATAATTGTAATTTGGCAAAGAACTTACTCCAGTCCTTTTTCCTGCCATTACCAGAAATCCTAATTAAGAGAGTATTTGGGGTGAAAAGGTCCCAGCCTGTGATCTGATCTTGTGAGAACAAGGTGGATTCAGGCACTGGGGTTCCGTGTTCAGGCTTTTCACCTGAAATACAAGGAGGCCTGGGATCCAAGCACAAGCTAACTGGATAGAACCCACAGTGACAGAGAACAATGCCCTTAGTCACCTCCCAGATGACTGCTTCTGTAGTATTCGAAACGACATATTTTTCTTCTTCTTCTTCTTTTTAATATTTTACTTTTTTAAAAGTAATTTCTACAACCAACATGGGGCTCAACCCCTCAGCCCAAACATCAAGAGTTGCACACTCCACTGACTAAGCCAGCCAGGCCCCCCCAAATCTTAATTTTCTTTAATCTTTGGTACAATCAACTCCTGAGAGTGGGTCATGAACTCTCAATCCTAAGATCTAGAGTCACATATTCTACCTCCTATGCTAGACATGCATCCCTATAAACACATTCTTTTTGTGAAAACTTTCTTATATTATCTGTACCAAGTCATCAGAAAAGCAGCAAGGTTTGAATGGAGGCCTTGGAAATGATTGGGTTAAATCTGAAACAAGCTCTGCCTTGTCCTTCATCCTCTTCAGAAGCTGAAATGACCATGAGTTTCCCCAGTCTGATGGCTGCTTGTAGCCTTCATCAGCAAGATGCCCATATTCCTCCCTGTGCTCTGGGCATTTGAGCTGGAGGCTTCTCTCCAGGTCTGAGGAGCATCAGCCCTTGGAGATATAAGTGCATCACAGTCATTAGATCCTCCTGAGTAACAATTGTTATCCCCGCAAAGAATAACAGAGGATTTCTCATCTCGTAAGGGGTCTTGTCACATCACGAAAGTATGGAAAGTGTAAGGAATCCTCCCTGGGAAGTGGAAATGGTACAATTCTTTAAGGGCCAAGCTTGTACCCAGAGGCCTCAGCAAGCTGCACGAATCGTTGGTCAGCAGGAGACTGCTGCTCGTTGGCTGCTTTGCCTGCACTGCTGGGCTCTGCAGGACTTGATCTCAGATCTTCCACCTGATAGGGAAGCATGGTTCACTGATGGGACAGCTCGGTGTTTCCATGTGGCAAATGCAAAAAAGCACTGTGGCCACCCACCATGGATGGGAAGCTGCTACCAGCCAAAGCCAATGGACTCAGTGCAGTTATGGTGACATGATTGCCCAAGAGTCACACAGGTGACACCAACTGAAACACTGACTGAAGCATATAAATTCATGGGCTTTCATGAATGGAAATGGCCATTGGGTTTTTGAACACTGGATTTTGAAAGGCACATTACATGGTGAAACCCCTTATAAAGAAAGTGAAGGAATCTAGACTAACATTGAATCTTTATGTTCCACATTTCATGACCAGGAGAATGGATTTCAGAAACAGCATCAGACTTACAGGATCCGGATCTGCATTTTTAACAAGACCCTCACCGAATGTGCTTATGTGCTGGTACATCAGAAGTATGGTTCCAGGACCATGTTCCTCAAGGTGTGATCTCCAAGCATCTGGGGCACCACTCAAAGAGCAAATTCTCAAGGTCTTCCCCAGAGGAGCCGTCTGGTTCTCTGCGGGTAGGTGCATTGTCAACAAGCACCTACGTTCTCATGCACTCAAAGTCAAGACTGGGCTTTAGATGGTGGGAAACCTGGGCAGGGGTGGGCTGCGGACTGTGGATGGGACGATCCTGTGCAGCACCTGGAACACATGCACCGAGTCTTCTCCCAGCAGCCAGTGCAGCAGAGACGTCTGATATGTGGAGAACACGGCTGTCATGCTCTTCTTGAGAGTCACCTGATGTGATGGCAGGGAGCCTGTCACGTTTTTGTCTTCACTGATACCCAATGTGGGCCCAACATGCTCTGGTGATGAACACATCTCTGAGCAGGTGTCATGAGAGGCCATGGGGAAGCAAGTCCAGTCAGGGATGCAGGGTCAGCTGATCATTGGTCCACTGAAAATAAAGAATGAGAGTATTCTTTCCCTGTAAAGAATCCTGGCAAGTAAAAATGGTGACCTCTTGGGGAACCTGGGTGGCTTAGTTCATTGAGATTCTGATGCTTGATTTGGGCTCAGGTCATGATCCCACGGTTCATGGGTTCCAGCCCCAGAATGGACTCTGCACCGGATTTCTGGGATTCTCTCTCCTTCTCTCTCTACCCTTCCCTTGCTCTCATGTGTGCACACATGCTCTCCCACTCTCTCCCAAAATAAATTAATAATACAAAAAATACGGTGATATGCTTACCTTTTAAAAAGGTAACCTGGTCCTTCTAGGTATTCCACGTCACTCCTTCTATCTAGGGATTTTCATCCAAGATTAGTTTGGTTCTGGGATGGTGAGTGCCCAGAACTGTCACCTGGTGACCCTCACAGCCCAGATGTCTTCCTTTTGGCAGAGAAATCCTCCCTTATTTTCTCACCAACTCTCAAGCCACCTTAGAATGCAGTGTCCCCAGATGACTGTGCCACCACCCAGTGGTGGGTCCCAGAGAAGTAGTCCTCCTGACTCAGCAGACAGGCTCTGGTGCTGAATCTCTGGGGATGAGCAGATGGCCCCAGCAGAGGGCCTCTCAGAGCCCCATGTTTCCTATCTCAGAGATGAGGAGATTGTGGTGAGCAGTGTTCATGGTCCAGAACCACATCTACTGCTAGAGCAAGAGACCAAGGTCAGAGCTCCATTGGATGGAAATCAGAGACCCAGATCCTGCCCCTGGCTAGACTCAGAGCAGAGCCCTTCAGCAATGTGCTCCTCAGTGTCCTCATCTACAAGGTGAGGGAGGACATTGTTATTAATGAGGACTGTAAGAGGGGCTTGTTATTTCAACATCTGACCATTCACAAAGACCACATGTCAGGCTCAAGACAACTGTGGGAGGCAAAGAAGGAAAGTGTCATTTCTCCTACATGGAGAGAAGCTGAGTCTCAGAAAGGTGAAGTGGTTTGTGTCTCATTACTTGGTCACCTTGGATGGGAGAGCAGCTCTACTATGACAAGTGCAGGGTGACCTGACTCTCCCTGTTTCCTGAATTCCTTACAAGACCGAAGGGGACTTATCCAGGCATTTCCGGATAACCTTTTAATGAGTCTCCAGCTTCTCCTAGACCATCAGCCCCAGTCCTTCCTCATGGCACAATGGAAAGTGTGCTGGACCAGGAGTCACCAGGCCTGGGTTTGCATCCTCAATCTGCCACTTAATCTGAATAGCCTTTAAAATCGTTACCCTCATACTTACAGTAAGAATGGTTTGTAAGGTCTCTACTTGCTCTTAATCCTATATTATCTGGTGGTCTTGACTTTCTGTAGCTTTACCTGCCTGATTTAGTGTGAATTTCTCAGGCTGAAACAGTAGGAGGGTATCAGGTGTCCTGGGCACTCACCCCTCAGGAGGGAAGTCTCCATTAATGCATCTAGTCCAGTGGCTGCAGTGAAAAGACTTGTGTCCACAATCTCCCCCAAGAGTGGCCATGGAGCAACTGTGGTTGGAGTCAGGCTTGGTCCCTGTGTCAGACAGCTTAGCATCAGGCCACAGGGTCAGGGAAGCAGCCACCCTGACTCCTTTTCTCTCTGGTTAGCTTGGTGTGATCTGCACTGGATTACAGCCATTCTGTTGTGAACTCCCCTCTCCTCACTTCTCCTTCAGCCCCATGTCCATTCCAGCTGCACTCTCTTATTTTCCGTCAGCTCTGAGCACAGCACAGCATCCTAGTCGCCAGGAATTACACCCTGGGCTCTCTGGGGTGTGTCTGTTGTGTCCCAGCTTGGTCCCTTCTGAAAAGTCATGTGGAGATGGCTCTTAGCCCTCATCCTGTGCCTAATCTGTATGACTTATGTCACACAACAATGCCATTGGATGTGGGCCCTCAGGGAGGGAAAGCACAGTATGGGCCCACCCCTTCCTGGAAGTCCCCTCTACCCAGGCCTGGGTTGTAGTGCCAGTTCTGATTCTGGGGAACCCATGTGTCCCCTGGGTGCCTGCCTAGAAGGGCTGAACAGGCAGCAGAATGGGATGGGAGAGCAGACCCCACAAGCAAAGGGCAGCCGTAGCTGGGATGGGTTCCAGCTAAACAGCCTACGGGTTGTGTGAACTGAAAATATGAATTGTTATGCCTGACTATCTGCTGCTTCCTCATCGGGAATTCTGTGTGCTAGAATCTGCCTTGAGTGCATCATCATTAGGAGGACAGCAATTGTGCACAGAAAGACCTGAGCCCCAGAGGCTTCCAGAATATTGTCGTCACTCTCATGTGGCCACATGGAAGAGTCACTACAGCTGTCCTTCCTTGTCTGTAGTGTGGCTGTCTGTGCTTTCTATTACCCAGGGTCAAGTGCGCCCTGGAAGCACTTGATCCTACTTCTGACATAAGGTCAAAGGTCAATAGTAGCCTAATGCTGCATCCCAGTGCCAACCTCACTTATCTCCTCATGTAGGCCTTTTATCAACTCATATCATCACAAGAAGTATGAGTGCAGTACATTCAGAGTAGTTGAGAGAGAGAGGCAGTGCATAACTTTGATTACAGGACATTGTTATGTGTTCCTTTTATTATTAGTGATTGTAGTTAGTTTATTACTGTGCCTAGTTTGTAAATTAAACTTGATCATGGGTATGAATATATAGGAAACCTCATAGTACATTTAGGGTCTGGTATATCTGCCGTGTCAGTCAGCCCCTGGAGGTCTAGGAACGTATTTCCTGTGAAAGAAGGGAACTACTTTAGTTCAATACTGCTGTGATCTCCCCCAAGCCTCTACATTTTCTCCTTTCTTTGGCTACCTGAGTAGCTCATTCAGTTGAGCTTCTTGATTTTGGCTCAGGTCAGGATACCAGAGTCATGGGATTTGAGCCCCATTTTGGGCTCTGTGCTGAGCGTGGAGCCTGCTTGAGATTCTCTCTCTTTCCCTCTGCTTTTCTCTCTCTTCCCCCATCCCTTGAATGAATGAATGAATGAAAGAATGAATGAATATTCTCCTTTCAGTTCATCTTTGACCTTGGTCACATTATTAGACTTAGAAATGTTCCTGGATCTGATTGTCCCCAGGTGTTTCTTTTTTAGGCTGTCAGGTTGGAGTCCTTCATTTTTGGTTGGAAAACCACAAAGTGGAGAGGAGAAGGTTCTGAGGAGCTGGCTATCTCTCTTGCACAGCATGTGAAGGAAAAGCACCTCCTCATTCATAATACGAGATGTAAACTCCCTGTCTTTGGTGCCACAATGGGCTTCACCTCAGCCTGTCCTGGATGCTTCTTCCTGGTGCTGTGATGGGACCCAGATCCCTAGTGCTGCTCCAGGTCAGTGGACAGGGGCTCTGGAAGAAGAAATGAAAGATTATTTGTTCACCGTGGAGTCAAGTTCATTTAAAAAAGGAAGAAGGGACACAAAATCTTGCCGTGAGCTGGTCCTGCCATGAGGTAAACTCATTCAGGGCACATCTTCCTCAGAGACAGATTTGAAACTTGCCTCCCATCTCTTTTTTGATGGCTTCTCAAATAAACCCTTTCCTTGCTGCATCCTGATGTCTAAATCATTGGCTTTGCTATGCATCAGGCAGAGAGATGTGGGTGGGTTTAGTGAGAAAACTTCCTGTGTTGGATTCCTGCTCCTGGGCTCCAGTGTTAGGAGACTGACACCACACTGGTCCCGTCCACTTGGGCCTACTCTCCCCTCTTGAAATGGCTTTGTTCAGGATAGACAGCCCATGGCTCCCTTGGTGGCTATGAGAGTGACATGGCACATTATGATGCAGGCCTGGAGAATCTGTGGCCACAGAAGATGCTCCCAAAGTCCTTCCTGTGCACGAGACAGACACTGCAGGTTATCTCTTCCAGAAGGTTCCATGTAGTTGGCCTGGTCACCATGACTGCTGCCCAAGGTGTGCTCAATAATTCTTCTCCCCTAAGGTTGATCTGTGACAGGAGGACCATGAGGTGAGGAGTGTAAAGAGGAGTAGAGATGGCACAGGGGTGGTTTAGGAGAGAGAGAAAAGTCTCCGCATATCCTTTTCCCCTCTCCATCTTTTCCAGAACCACACTGTACCTGAGGGGCCTTCCTCCACATGGACTGTCACTCACTGTTTCCCACACCAGGCAGGGAGGGCTCCCGAGGCCCGGCCTCTGTCCTCAGCTTCCCCTCTCCCACCTTCTTTCCCTTCAGCCATGAGAGCAAACAGTGCTTGAGCATCAGCCATGTGCCAGGAACTGTTCCGGGTTCCTCACAGGTGTCACCTCATCCCTAGAGCATCAGCCGTGGTACAGGCAGGAGGCTGACGCACCCCTGGGTGAGGAGCTTGTTGGGGTCCCAAGCCTAGTGGCCTGTGGAAGAAATCCTGGGATCCAGGTGGGCCGGGTCCAGGCCTGCACTTGTCAGCTCCAGGCTGCAGCCCCCGGCAGCCTCCCTGCACTTGCTTAGCCCCGAGAGCCTGCCACACCGGCAACCAGCCAGGGCTTCTCCCCAGCTGCTCCCCTAGTGACCATGCCTCCTGTGACAGCTCCTGTTCATCCTGGGGGCTCAGGTCAAATGTCAACTGCTCAGGGAGATGTCTTGAGCTGCTCCCAGGATGGTGCCCTTGCTCCACATTCCATATGTCTGTCTCTTCAGGCCGAATATTTAATATATAAACACACAAAACCTGTTCTACCTGGTCACTGATGTATCTCCACTGCCTGGCAGAGACCAGGCCCCAAATATATATCATCAGAGTTAATCAATTAATCAGCCTCATTATAAAGGACTTAGGGAGAACTTCATGCCTCCGGGGATGGTGGGCTGCAGTAATTGCATCAACCTTCCTACTGAAAACAGCCTGTTTTTCTTAATTTTTATCTTTATTTTTAAAAAATTTTCAATGCTTTATTTATTTCTAGGAGAGAGAAAGAGAGACAGCATGAGCAGGGGAGGGTCAGAGAGAGAGGGAGTCACAGACTCTGAAACAGGCTCCAGGCTCCGAGCTGGCAGTCAGCAACACAGCCCGATGCGGGGCTCGAACCCACGAACCGCAAGATCATGACCTAAGTGAAAGTCGGACACTTAACCAACTAAGCCACTCAGGCGCCCCTCTTTATTTTTATCTTGATGCAGTATACCTTGGTTGTGACATGAGTTCAAGTATTTGAAGGGCATCATGTGAAGACTCACACTTAATCTCTTTGACTGTAGGGGTCAGAAATTGGTAATTTCTTTTCTTAATAGTTATTTCTAATGTTTATTTATTTATTTTGAGAGAGAGATGGAGAGGGAGAGATCCCAAGCAGGCTCCTTGCTGTCAGGACAGCGCCTGACACAGGGCTCGATCTCTCAAACCATGAGATCATGACCTGAGATGATATCAAGAGTTGGATAACTAACCTACTGAGCCACCTGGGTGCCCCAGAAATTGGTTATTTCTAAATTATTTTATTTTTTAATGTAAATTCTACACCCAACATAGTGCTTGAACTCATGACCCTGAGATAAAAAGTCACGTGCTCTACAGACTGATCCTCCCACATGCCCCAGAAATCATTCATTTCTGTAGAAGCTTCAGGGAGACAGAATTGGGCATCATCATAAGATTTGTTTGTTTTCAGATCAGACATAAGACAGTCATGCCCTTCCTTAGTAGGATTAGGTAGTGATCCTCCATCACTGAAAGGGGTCCACCCTATGGAACTTGCACAGAGAACTGTGGCAACACAAGGGGTCAAGTGCAAGCCCTCTGAGCCCCTTCTTGACTGAAGTGGCCACAGGAAACAGAGCCCTTGGGCAGGTGTCACAAGCTTGGGCTCCATCAGCTCTGTCATCTGGCACTTCTGCCTGCTGTCCTCACACTGGATAGTGATGCTGTGACAGTAATATCGCACCGACTTCACAGAGTTATAAATGGTTTGCCGTTATACGTGTAAATTCTTGTGTGTTTGTTTCTTACTTTGTTTTCATTTTCTTGCCTTCTGAGAACCCAACTCAACTCTTTCCTTCTCCCCTTTCCCGCTTCTGATCGCACAACATCCTGCAGCAACAACAGGGAGGGATTTTTAAAATGGGGAAAAGCCCAGCGCCCCAGCGCCAATCCCTCTCCCTCATGGGACAGCAGCGCTGTGTCTGCTGCGCTCAGCTGTGAGCAGGATGGAAGGAGGGCTGTGGCCCTAACTGGGAACCACAGAGGGAACAGTGCAGGAGGGCCCACTGTCCCCAGAGCCTCCGCCCCGCCGCCCTGGCTCCATGTGACAGAACATTAAAGGTGCAGTTACCCTGGAGGGTGGAGGGCAACCCAAGAGAAGGTGTGTGGGGGTGAGAGTCCACGGATGCACGTGTTTTTCTCCTTTCTCTGGCGCGCTGAGCAGTATGACCCGTTCCCTCCCCTCCGTTCCTCTCCTGTCTCCTCAGCGGCTGCACGTAGTTTGTGGTCGAGGCCCAAGCCAGTGCTGTCTGCACTTCCCCCTGCAAACATCAACACCAGGGGGTTCTCCTGAACACAGCACGTGGTGAGGACGGCAGGGAGGAGGGAGGAGGAAACCCTGGCGTTTGTCTGTGATCCTCCACCTGCTGCACAGAGCGCCCAGCCTGGGAGAGACGGGGGAACCGAAAAGCACAAGCAAGCAGCCCTCTCCCAGCTCTCATAGTATACTGTCCTCAGGGAACCGGGGGAGACGCGCCCCACCCCCTCCCTGGAGGGGTAGAGGGTCAGTGAGTGAGTGGTGGTGGCTGTGTCACTGCTGAGCCCTGGGGCAGGGCAGCCAGGGCGCCCTCTCCTCCTGTCCCCACCAGCCTCCTCACCTCTTTCAAGCAGGGTGGGGGCAGCAGGGCGAGGAGCACATTCTGGAAGCCAGGGGGCTCCTGCCAGGACTCAGGGGCCTCTGTCTGCCCCTCTTCGGGAGAGTGCTCTGCCCTCACTTTCCCTTCCTATGTGGGAGCCCATCCAGACTCTTCCACCTGAAGATGAGAGTTCCTTCCCCACCACAGACAATCAGGCAGTGGCTGCTTTCCTACTGGCTGTGGCCAGTGCTGGTCAGCCTACTGAGTCAGCCCTTGCTAGTCAGTCACTCAGGAGTCCCCAGCCACCCTTCCCTCCACTGGCAGCTGCTGGGGGGCTTAGATTTCCATGGATCCGGCCCACACGTGTGCGGCCCTACAGCACAGCCAGCGGGGAAAGCAAACCCACAAGGAACTGGCTTCATGACGTCAGAGAGAAGTACCGCTGTGCTGCGTTCCGAGTCCTGTGATCACATGGAGATGCCCCCGTGGATGATCAGCAGGGTCCAAATACAGGGAAAGTGGGCATGAGAACGTCACAGGCTTGGTGCTGCTATGTTCTTCTGTGTGTGTGTTCTTCCTGGTGCTCAGTGTCTCCACTCACAGACATTCTGGTTACAAACTCTGAGTTCCCTGAACTCTTTACTCTGAAGTGTCCCGGGCCACCTTGTCATCTCCATTTATTTCTTATGTCAGACATCAGTCAGTAAACAATACTGCAAGCAAACTATATGTGAGACAAGGATAGTATTAAAAATTTTTGGCCGTCAGAACAATAATGTAACATATAAATAAAAAATTTAAGTTATAGGCTTTCTATTTTCTAAATAAACTAGTATTAGAAAACTGTTTACAAATGATATAAGGGTTAGTATATTTTATTTCTAAAGCCATTATAAAAAGGAGCAAATTAGTTGTTGAGATTTAAAAGAATTTTGGAGGGGATGCCTGGATGGTTCAGTCAGTTTTCATGAGTTCAAGCCCTGCTGACAGTGGAGAGCCTGTTTGGGTTTCTGTCTTTCCCTCTCTCTTTGCCCCTATCCCACTCTCTCTCTCTGTTTCTCTCTCAAAATAAATAAACTTAAAAAAATTTTTTTAAATGTATTTTGGAGATTTTTTTTTAAATGTTTTTTTTTTTTTATTGCTAGGAGAGAGAGAGAGAGAGCGTGAGCAGGGGAGGGTCAGAGAGAGAGGGAGTCACAGACTGAAACAGGCTCCAGGCTCTGAGCTGGCAGTCAGCCCAGAGCCCGACGCGGGGCTCGAACCCACAAACCGCGAGATCATGACCTAAGCGAAAGTCGGACGCTTAACCGACTAAGCCACCCAGGCGCCCCTGGAGATATTTTTTAAATACAGTTGTCATTAGCAAAGCGATATGCCAATGTGAATTCTGGTTTGACAAGGGAGCTCATAAAAAGTTGTCAATATGTTCCCCATTCATTTGCCTTTTATGTAACAACACATAAAATGTCAATGATATTGCTCATCCTCTCTCACTTTAACTCTTATATTAAAGATTCTTTTCCATTGTAATACTGTATGAAATTCTTAGTAAAACTTTGGTTGGCGAGTATAATTCATTCAGGAAACATGCTTGTAATCCAAAGCACTTGTTTATCAAAGAGAACTTCAATAACTATTTGCTCAGTTGTGATCATGTGGCATTCAGCGTAATGTACTACCTGAATTGCAAGACATGGCTCCTTTATCAAGTTAAAATTTATTAGAAATGTTTGCTTGTCTTGCAGAACTCTCATAGAACAAGTTACTCACAATCCAAAGTTTTACTGTATATATAATATCTCTGTAGTTAATTCAGAAACAGAAATCATTTGTTATAGTGATATATTTGATCAATGAGATTAGTTTTATTGATTTAATAAAGTATATATTATCTGGTAAATAATCAGAGTTAATTAAATTAAAAGTTGAAATTTCTTTATATATTTATTTCTTTCAAATTTCAAGTGCAATCACATAAATTATTAAATAATCTAATTGTTTTTGTCTTGATATTGGATTTTTCTTTAAAATAGTATGTCTATTAATTTTTGAAAAATAATATTGTCTAATTTCCTCTTTGATTTCTTAATTACTTTTTTAAAATGTTTTATTTATTTCTAGGAGAGAGAGAGAGAGACAGCGTGATCAGGGGAGGGTCAGAGAGAGAGGGAGTCACAGACTGAAACAAGCTCCAGGCTCTGAGCTGGCAGTCAGCACAGAGTCCGACGCGGGGCTCGAACCCACGAACGGCGAGATCATGACCTAAGCGAAAGTCGGACGCTTAACCGACTAAGCCACCCAGGCGCCCCTCCTGTCAATTCTTAAGGTAATGTGGAGACATCCTTCTGTGTTGCAAGGCCTGAGGAGGGGGCACCAGGGTGGGAGAGCATCTAGAAGAAGGTGAGAGGTTGGAGACCTGCTGAACCCCCAGAGCCCCAATACTAAGTGGGCAGAACACATGGCTCCCTCTGGATTCCAGGATCTCAATCTAAGGTCATATCTCTTGCTCTTTTAGGAGAGTTCCAGTAGCAGGCATGCATTAGATCCAGAACGTACTAGAGTTCCTGGGGAGTGGGTTTCTTTCTAGTGAGGCAAAACTTCTCAGGTCTTTCTTCCTCAAGATCCTAAAAATTTTAAAAAGATTTAGTGGGAGTGAGCCAGACCCCAGTTGAAATGACAAATGTGAAGGGAATGTGTTATGTGCATGTGTGTCTGTCTGGGTGAGTACACAATCCCATAGAAATATGTATAGGTATTTGTGTGTGGAGGTTTGTACAGATGTGTATAATTGAGCATATACATGCATGTATGGGTGTTTGCATGTGTGTGTGTGTGTGAGAGAGACAGAGAGAGAGAGAAAGAGAGAGCACCCATTGCTCTAAGGATTATTCCTCTGTACCTCTATTCTGGCCATTTTATGGTTGCCCCACCCCTACTCAATGAGTTATAGGTGACAGAACAGCTCTTCTGTAGGAAGTGAGAAGGGCTTGTGGTGATGAGTGTTGAGGAGAACTAGTACTTGTCTGTCATGTAAGAAAAAGAAAACAGGAGCTACATTGGTGAGACTCTCTTCCTCCCCAGAATTCTGTTTTAAGAGATTTATATGAACTGAATAATTTAAACCTCATAATAGTCCCATGAGATAGGGAAAGCTATCAATTCCAATTTACAGGCAAGGAAATCAAGATCACTCTGAACTTAAGTGACTCAATTGGCTGAGTCATGATTCTAACAAAACAGTCAGGCTCCAAGTGTCTACTGTTTCTGTTTTGTTTTGTTTTTCATTCCTGGATACTATTCACCTGCTGCATTAAGAATCACCTTATTCTGTGACTGACAGCTTCTCTTCTAGCACTCTGAGTCTCATAGAGAGTATGCATTTCTCACTGTCCCTATAGGTGAATTCATGGGGTAAGAAGTGACAGGAGAGTTGATTCTACATTTTGCTGAGGTGGTGGGAGAGAGGGTCACATCTGGACTGTAGGGAGTCAATTGTGTGTGCATCTGGGCTGTGAAGTGGGCTATCCACAATGCTGAGATGGGAAGACTAGCCATGGGGCCTGGGGGTAGAGTTTCTTCATTACTGGTTTATTCATAGTCTGAAAACACAGCCCTGTGCAGGCCTGAGAGGCACTGGGGTGGCCATTCTTGTCTTTCCAATCCCTGATGCCCTTGACTTCTCTGTTTCTAAGGGACTTCCTGGTGATAACTGCTCTCCAGGGTGAGAGGTGAGCCAAAGTCTAGTCTCACTCCTCCTCAAAGTACTTCTCACATCCTGCCTTGCTCCCTCCTGGGGCCTCCCAGATGCAAGGAGAGGAAAGAACTTGACATTCACGTTGTGAAGGGAAAGCAGAATGTCTGTCTTAAAATTTTTTTTAATGTTTTATTTATTTCTAGGAAAGAGAGAGAGAGAGAGAGAGACTGTGAGCAGAGGAGGGTCAGAGAGAGAGGGAGTCACAGACTCTGAAACAGGCTCCAGGCTCTGAGCTGGCAGTCAGCACAGAGCCCGACGCGGGGCTCGAACCCACGAACCGTGAGATCGTGACCTAAGCGAAAGTCGGACGCTTAACCGACTAAGCCACCCAGGCGCCCCCAGAATGTCTGTCTTAAAGAAATGGAAAGCCTGCCTTAGGGAAAGGACTGAGTAGTTTCCTTGTTGATTGGTGGGCTGGAGGCCTCAGTGTCTTGCTGGATGTAGATGGAAGGCTGAACGCAGTTTCTATTCTTCCCAATGCAGCTGCATGCCTCAGCACAGCTTGTAATTTGAGAAGACAGTAGAAAGCTTGCAAGGTGGAAGTCATGATGCTATATGGTCCAACATCGCCATTGCCACATTTTATTGGTTAGAAGATTTTCCAGGCCCCGCCCACATTCAGTGAGAGGAGATTCCACAAGGCCAGTGAACTAACAGGTGGAGGCCATTGAGCTTTATTATAGAATCTGTGTGCATGGGGGTGTTTCAGGTACAGATGGCAGGAATGGAGGGTAGCAAGTTCTCTGAACTGGGTGGATTCATACACAGGTGCACAGTCACTGAACAAGATGATTATAACTCTGGGTGCCCTGTTGGACAAGATGATCTGCACAGCTGAGCTGTGTTATCAAAGCAGGGTCTTAGATGCAAGATTCACGCTATCATTTGGAAAGGTCTGTCTCAACTTTGTGGAGCCTGAGAGGTCATCCTCTGAACATTTCTCCCTTGACTTGTCAGACCTTCTAGGAAAGCACCATCACTAAACTGAACTTTTTTTTTTCTTTCCTGTGTCTTGCTCCCAAGGC
>JAESUZ010004363.1:0-12400 GCA_017311185.1 Proteles cristata cristata | reverse complement strand
GCAGCCGCGTTTGGAGGAGCATCCGGGGGTGGAGGACCAGTCGCGTTTGGAGGAGCATCTGGGGGTGGAGTAACCGCCTCGGGTGGAGGAGCAGCGGACGATGGACGAGCCGCCTCTTCCTGCAGGGGAGCAGCAGCGGATGGGGGAGCAGCCGCGTTTGGAGGAGCATCCGGGGGTGGAGGAGCCGCCTCTTCCTGCAGGGGAGCAGCTGCGTGTGGGGGAGCAGCCGCGTTTGGAGGAGCATCCGGGTGTGGAGGAGCCGCCTCGGGTGGAGAAGCAGCGGACGGTGGACGAGCCGCCTCTTCCTGCAGGGGAGCAGCTGTGGGTGGAGGAGCAGCCGCGGGTGGAGGAGCATCCGGGGGTGGAGGAGCCGCCTCGGGTGGAGGTGCAGCGGAGGGTGGACGAGCCGCCTCTTCCTGCAGGGGAGCAGCTGCGGGTGGGGGAGCAGCCGCGTTTGGAGGAGCATCCGGGGGTGGAGGAGCCGCCTCTTCCTGCAGTGGAGCATCCGGGGGTGGAGGAGCAGCCGCGGGTGGAGGAGCATCCGGGGGTGAGAGCGCTTGGTGGAGGGAGCAGCGGACGGTGGACGAGCCGCTTTCCTGTGGCAGGAGCAGCTGCTATGGGGAGCAGCCGCGTTTGGAGGAGCATCCGGGGTGATGAGCAGCCGCGACATGGAGCATCCGGGATGGAGGGAGCCGCTCGGGGGTGGAGGAGCAGTTGATTTGTGGATGAGCCGCCTCTTCCTGCAGGGGAGCAGCTGCGGGTGGGGGAGGAGCCACGTTTGGAGGAGCACCAAGAGGTGGGGGAGCCGCCTTGGGTGGAGGAACAGCCACGTTTGGAGGAGCATCCGGGGGTAGAGGAGCCGCCTCGCGTGGAGGATCAGTGGAGGGTGGACGAGCACCCGCCGGTGGAGAGGCAGCGGAGGGTGGACGAGCAGCCGCCGGTGGAGGAGAAGCGGAGGATGGACGAGTCGCCTCTTCCTGCAGGGGAGCAGCTGCGGGTGGGGGAGCAGCCGCGTTTGGAGGAGCATCCGGGGGTGGAGGAGCAGCCGCGTTTGGAGGAACATCCAGGGGTGGAGGAGCCGCCTCGTGTGGAGGAGCAGCAGACGGTGGTCGAGCCGCCTCTTCCTGCTGGGGAGCATCAGCGGGTGGAGGAGCAGCCGCGTTTGGAGGAGCATCCAGGGGTGGAGGAGCCGCCGCATTTGGAGGAGCATCCGGGGGTGGAGGAGCCGCCGCATTTGGAGCAGCACCGGACGGTGGAAGAGCCGCCTCTTCCTGCAGGGAAGCGGCGGACGGCCGACGAGCAGCCACCGGTGGAGGGGCGGCGGAGGGTGGACGAGCAGCCGCCGGTGGAGGGGCGGCTGACGGTGGACGAGCAGCCGCCGGTGGAGGAGCGGCGGAGGGTGGACGAGCAGCCGCTGGTGGAGGAGCGGCTGACGGTGCACGAGCAGCCGCCGGAAGAGGAGCGGCCGCGGCAGGAAGATCCGCCTCTTCCTGCAGGGGAGCAGCTGCGGGTGGGGGAGCAGCCGCGTTTGGAGGAGCATCCGGGGGTGGAGGAGCCGCCTCGGGTGGAGGAGCAGCTGAGAGTGGACGAGTACCTATGGGTGGAGGAGCGGCTGAGGGAGGAGGAGCAGCTGCGGGTGGAGGAGCCGCCTCGGGTGGAGGAGCAGCCGCGTTTGGAGGAGCATCCGGGGGTGGAGGAGCTGCCTCGGGTGGAGGAGCAGCTGAGAGTGGACGAGCAGCCATGGGTGGAGGAGCGGCTGAGGGAGGAGGAGCAGCTGCGAGTGGAGGAGCAGCTGTGGATGGAGGAGCAGCCACAGGGGGAGGAGTAGCCGCAGGGGCAGCAGCAGGACCGGGTTGTCCCCCCTCTGGCGCCCCTGGTCCCTGCACAGCCCCAGGGTCACCTGCGGACAGCGGGGCCCCCACGGGACTCGCTCCTGCTTGCGGAGTGTCCGGAGCCCCGGACGCTACCGGGTCAGGCTCTGGAGCCGCACCGCCTCGGGCTCCTGCACCTGACTCTGCAGAAGCAAACAGCGATGGCAGGAGTGGGTGCACGTCCTCAGGCTGACAGGAGGCAGGACGCCTGTCCCCCCCCGCCGCCGTGCCTACCCCTCCAGGAGCCTCTGCAGGGACACGAACGCCCACCCAGCCTCCCAGAGAAGCCATAGCCAGGACCCCTCCCCCGGTCCTCCTCCCCCCTGCAGACTCCTGGCCCCACCCCAGCCCCTGGGGACTCCTCCCTGGGCGGCCCTGCACCGACCGGGTCCCCACACCCACAGCCCCCACCCCAGCCTCTCCCCCCTCGGGCTCGGCCTCCGGGGCTCCGGGTCCTGAGCAAGGACGGGGGAAGCAGGACCCTGCAGAGGCGCCCCGCGGGGACGAAGGCCTCAGGCGATCCCCAGGCCCCGATGCTGGACACCTCCGTGCGGCTGCTGTCTCACCGAGTCCACAGTGGCCCTCCTGGGCGACAAGGCACACACCCACCTCCGCATGGGGGTCGACTCGGGACTCCGCCAGCCGCCTCCCAATGTCGTCGGTTCTCTGTGAAGACAGGGACCCGCAGTGGGCCGGAGGCATCACAGCCCCGCCCCGCCCTCCTCAGTGTCCTTCCCCCTCCCCCTGCTGTCCCCACATCGGACAGAGACCTGCGTGTGCACAGTCCTGCCCCCCGCACACAGTGACATGCCCCTGTAGGGCTCGGGGTGACCCTGGGGACCAGGGGGCTGCCGGCACACCTGGCCCTCCAGCCAACCTTGACCTAGGCTGTGAGCATGACCCGCCCACCAGGCATCTGACCCCTCATCAGCCTGCCCCTGCTCACGTGGACCCTCCACCATGACCCCCCAACATGCGCACAGACACACGCATGCTCACACACACACAAACTCACACACACACACACACACACACACACACACACACACACACACACGGGAGGGGACCTGGGGTTGCACATGTCACATCACAGCAGTGTCGACTGGACTGGCTGGCTCTGGGTCTCCCTGATTTACCTTTGCGTTCCTCCGGGTTAGGGACCTGAGGCGACCTGACCAAGATCCTCCCCACGGTCTCCAGGGTCGGGAAGCATTGCCACCGTCGGCTCTCCTGAACCGACAGCAGCGGGACACGGGAAAACAGCACAACATCCTGCTCACACGCACGCGTCTGAGCAAATGAGCCGAGGAGGGCGCTGTGGCCAGAATGTGGCTGCCTGGTGTCCTGGGTTCTGAATTCCGTCGGGCTTTGTGACCAGGGAGGTGAGGTCACTGCCTGGGGACCCCTCCCAAGCTTCCTCCTCAC
Organism: Proteles cristata cristata; assembly: GCA_017311185.1. Lineage (NCBI taxonomy): Eukaryota > Metazoa > Chordata > Mammalia > Carnivora > Hyaenidae > Proteles > Proteles cristata. The sequence goes on along the minus strand of JAESUZ010004363.1, from coordinate 9,104 downwards.
ACAAGAGGCCCTACAGGCCTGCTGAGGGCTCCCCTCCCCCCGTGCCCTGGTCCTACAGGGACACCGGCACAGCCACTCACACCCCCCGGGAGGCCCGGGCGCAGTCGGGGCCCCAGCGCTGAGTGCGCAGAGGTGTGCTCGGACCTGGGTGCTCCTCCTGAGCAGGGCTGGGACCCAGCACGACCCCCATGCCTCCTAGGGCCCCCCAGGCTCCCGTCTGCACAGTGGGGTCCTTGTAGGGATGCCATCGGGGGGAGACACCTATAGGTGTGTCCCTGTTATCACACGAGGCTCGTGCACATACGTGGCCGCGGAAGCGTGAGGACGGGCTGCGCGTGGCATAGGACACACACAGCAGGCCTGGGTCTGCTCTGGGTCCAGGAGGAGCCACCCCTCCTGCCTGGCGCCCGGGCCCGGTGGGAAGGTCGAAGTGAACACATTCACACCACGTGCCCGTCTGACACGCACTTCCGGGGGCTCCCGTTGCATTTGGGCTCGGGTCCCCGTGCCTGGTTGGGCCTCTGTGCTGGGCTGTCCCCCCTGGGGCTCCCTCGGTCCCAAATCCTGGTCACACATCGCTGTGCCGTCTCCTCCCCCTCCAGGGTGGGTGGCACGTGGGCCGGGATCTGGGGGATGAGATGGGTGTCACTTCCCAGCGGATCCCTGCTTCCTCTCTCCTGTCTGTGCTCTGCATCTCTCTGTCTGTCTCTGTATCTCTGTCTCTGTGTCTCCGTCTGTCTGTGTGTCTCTCCCAGTTAGTGCTCTGGAGAAGCACCCTAGGAGGCCCCAGTGCGAGCACCTGCCGAGGGTCCAGGCTGACACAGGAGAGTGCTGAGGTCCCAGTCCAAGCCGAGTGCTGCCAGTGGCCCATGCACAGCCGTGGTCTTGGAGGCAGACCCCGCCCCTGTCGAGCCTCAGCTGAGGCCGCGGCCCTGGCCGCCTGGGTGACCACGAGGTTGGGGCTCCCAGCTGAGCCGAGCCGGGAGGCTGGTGCGGACACTGTGAGGTGGTAAAGGTCTCTTCTTGCAAGGACTACTTTCTGGTGATGTCTTTGTCGCGACCCCGGAGAATTTCGGTGCAGAGTCCATGTGTGGCTGCACAGAAGGGCATCTAGGGCACTGGAGCCCTGTCCCTCAGAGGCTGACAACCTCCAAATTCTAAGAACCGAATACCTAGGAAGAGGCTGTGTCCAAAGCCACGGCGTGGCCCCTAGCAGCTGGATACATGAGGTTTCAGACATAGGGACCCACGGAGGGTGTAAAGGAGCTGTGGTGGCAAAAGCTTAGACGACCTCGGAGCAGAGTGAAGGGTTCGGTGCCGACGGGAAGCAGCCTGCTCTGGGCCGCCTCCGCGCAGGGAGGAGGTGAGGCAGCCTCGGAGGATGGGGCCAGGGAACAGTGCAGGCAAGTTTCAGAGGATGCCCTGCAGGAGGGGGCCCCGCGCCGCCCCTGAGAGACCCCTGAGCTGCCACGGGGGCCACGGGGGCCTCAGCCACTCGGAGGTGTGTGGTCTAGAGGGGCGTCTGTGGGATGAGGTGGCGGGATCACAGATTGAATCCACCCCCCCATTAGATGGGACACGGGGGCCTGGGGCATGGGCTGGGGACGCCCGTGGCGCCCGGCGGCTGGGCCAGAAGTGCCCTTCTCCCTGACCTGCTGTGCCTTTGGCGTGGCCTCCCTGGGTCGGAGGGAGACACGGGCAGCAGAGCCAGCCGAAACCCACCCCCTGCTGCCAACCCCGAAACGCAGAAGCAAAGCCCACAGGCCCCCACCACGCTGCCCAGCCACGCCAGCCTGTACCAGCTTACCCCAGGCTCGCTCTCTCCTAGAAATAAAAAAATAAATAAAGTGGTTAAGATGGCAAACTCTGTGCTCTATGTATCTTGTCACAATTTTTAAAAATTTACTGAAGACAAAAGAGAATAAAATCTGAACTATTTTAAAAGAGAGCAGAGCCGCCGTGGACTGATCCAGAACGATTCCCGGTGTGCGTGGCTCAGTGACACACATGAGCTGGCGCGTGGCTGCCATGTCTGAGGAGTCATCACAAGTCACAAACACAGTCACCTGCGGGGCAGGGACGGGCTGGCTGGGGCAGGTGGGAAGGACCCCCCCCCATACCTTTGGGGACTCTGATTTCTGAGCTATGCAAATGCACTTCCTACCCAAAGGCCAGCAAATGGAACTCAATTAAATTAAATTGAACGTAAGAGACCCTCTCACCTCTTCTTCAAGCTCTGACCTGGATGTGAGTACTGGGGGTAGGGCCTCGGCACAATCGTCTTTCCAGATCTGGGTCTGGCCAAGGCTCCCACACAGAGATGCACCAGGAGATGCTGCTGACCAGTCACACCAGAGCGTGGACACCGAAAATGGCATCTGAGCTCCGTGGCAATTCCCGTGGCCCTTCTGCCGTCGTCGGGGGCTTTTCACAGAGCCTGAAGCTCTCCAGATGCCTCATTTCTGTATTTGTGTGTCTGATTGCACCCACCTCAGCGGGACTCACCCAGCCACGTGGCTTCGGGGCCCACACGTGACACACGTGACCACTGTCGTACCCCAGCCGGGCCCAGGGCCCCGCAGCTCCCGAAGGCAGATGCGGGTGTGGGGGGAAGGTTCCCAGGGGCTCCGGGCCCACTTTAAGCGGCAGCTGGAGGGGGGGGTTTGCCCCAGAAGGCCCCCCCCCGTCCCCACGACCCACCGAGCGGCCCGCCGCTCCTGCTCTTGGGGACGCAGGGCGCACAGCTCGCCCTCCTGTGCCGGGAGGACAGCATTTTCAGATTGTTTTCTGGAGTGAGGGTCACCACGACGCCCTCGATGCTCTTCGTGGCCTTCTCCATCGCAAAGTCCTTCTCGCCGGAGGCCACGGCAAGGACGTACCAGGACCCCAGAAGCTGGTTGGGGAGGAGCAGGTGAGGGGGGCCAGGTCCCCCAGCCCTTTGAAGCGTCCTCTCGATCTGGGAGCCCAGGGCCCCTCACTCAGGCCGACCCATCCCCCCAGAGCCAGTGGTGGCGTGGCTGGCACTGGAGGGTTAAGCCAGAGACTGCGGGGCCCACCAGGGGGGCGGGGGTCCCCAGGACCGACGTGGCTCGGTGCTGGCACCAGCAGCGGGGCCCTTACCTGCCTCGGGTCCAGCCTGCCCAGCCACACGGCCTGGGCCCAGGGCGCCAAGACCACCGTCAACAGAGCTGTGAACAGGACACGCCTCATCGTTCCAGCGGTCCACGCGGCTGCACACCCGCCTCGGGACCCAGGCTGTGTCCTCCCTCCAGCCCCTGGAACCCATTTAAATGCCTCTGCGGGGGTCACTGTGCGTGGCCAGTAGCCGCCAAGATGCCATGCTGGCCTGTCTCCTTGTGAGGTGGTGACGCTACCCACTGGGTGGCATTACTCTTCAGTGGTGGCCGCAGTGCCCGGCCCACATTTGCTGGAGGATGGGGAGAGGCCCCGGGGAGCGTCAGCATGGCCAGGCCAGCCCCCGCTTCTGTCTGCTTCCTTCCATTGGGAGGTTCCAGAATGAGCATCCTAAGCCCGGTCACACCACTGATACCGCTGGGGACTCAACCCTCTCCCTTGCCCAGTATGGGAAGGCCAAAGAGCCTGGTCTTTCACCCTGGTGGGCAGTAGGCCAAGGTCAAGTCCAAGAGGAGGCCCAAGGAGTTCTTCTAGAAGCTGCGGTTTGGATCCTTTGTCATGAAAAATCGAGAGAAAAGAGACAAAGCTCCCACTCCTTCCTGGCTCACTCATTATTCTGCTCAGCTGGCCTTGGCCTCCGGCCCCCCACAGCCACAGCCAGCCCGGGACGGGCCGTTCCCTCCGCCCCTCCACGCCACTCGTCTGCACTTGCCCACTTCCTGGCCAGGCTTGGCTCTGCTGCCTCCCACCTCTACTACATGACCAGGGCCAGGCCTCACTGGATCCGCACATCCCCCACACTTCCATGGGAGTTCTCTGTGGGCAGGGGTTTCTCACCCCTGGGTCCTCTGAGCCCCTGCCTGGGAGCAGAGGGCAGAGGGCATGGCAGGATCTGTCTGAGCCCCTGAAACCCAAGGGGAGGCGGCCGGGTCGACCCTTCCCCGGGGGCTGGGGGTGGGATGTGTGGACCACATTTCCAGACCCTTTTGCCACTTGGCCTCCAAGGGTTCTATCAACTCAAAAACAAGCAAGATGTGGAAGGTGGAGGAAAGATAAAGGCCTGCGTCGTGTTGGGTTTTTCCAAGGGCGACCCTGGATAAGGCACCACCCAGCCCTTGCTTGGGAAATGAGCCCTGTGGGTAAAGGTGAACGAAAGTAAAGCAGCCCTGGCACAAACGCGCAGCTAGACCCCCCGCTGCTCCCAAGCGCGGGAAGTCTCGGGCCTTGGCTGTGGACTAGGGTGGCCCCTGACTGCCAGCTCCGCCGGTGCCTGGCAGAAGAAGATGAAATACAAGGACAGAAATACCATCCTAGTCTTGGAACTAATCCTGGTGGCTCTGCTTTTTTCGAGTATGGTTTCCTGACAAGACATTCGAGGAGACTAAGACGAACGGAGAGAAACGCAGCAGGAGAAGGGGGGTCCTAAGAGCAGAGCCACGACGGCTTCCTGCGCTGGAGCCACGGGGCAGGCTCTCCCAGTCCCTGGGCTGAGAGCGCACAAACCACACGCTGGGTGGCTTGTAAACAACAGACGCTGATTTCTCCCAGCTCTGGAAGCACACTCAGGTGTGCCTGAGGGGCCGGCCAGGGCTTCTCAGTGTCCCCGGGGAGGGCGGGGAGCTCTGTGGCATCCTGGTTCCACCCTCATGACCTTGTCACCTTCCGAAAGCGCAGCCCCCAGTGCCATCGTGCCGGGGGTTAGGGTGCCAGCATGGTTGCTGGGGGTAGGCACACACATTAGGGCCACAGAGATTGTGAAAACAGCTACACTCACCTGGCTGAACAAGAGGAGAGCCACATTTGATATTATGTTATATTTTTAAAGTTCTAGGGGCGCCTGGGTGGCTTAGCCGGTTAAGCGTCCGACTTTCACTTAGGTCATGATCTCGCGGTTCGTGGGTTCGAGCCCCGCATCGGGCTCTGTGCTGACTGCCAGCTCAGAGCCTGGAGCCTGTTTCAGTCTGTGACTCCCTCTCTCTGACCCTCCCCTGTTCACGCTGTCTCTCTCTATCCTAGAAATAAAAAAAAAAATAAACAATAAAAAAAATAAATAAATAAAATTCTAATACTATCGCTGGAAGCCATAAAATGTGGTAGGGATAAAAAGACATCTGTGTAACCCAAAATAACCTTACAGAATGCAGATCTGGGAGGAAATCTACATACAGTAGGCTCTCATGAGCCAGAATGAACAGGCTGTGCTGCAAAGGAGACGTCTTCTATGGCAGGGAAAAAATAGGTTTTTGTAAATAAATGCTGTCAGAACAACTGGATATCCACCTAGAAGAAGATTAAAATGAAGCATATTCACCTCATGCATGAGAGTAAACATCAAATGAATCAGAGATCTAAATGTTAAAAATGGAAATAGAACCACACGTGTCATGAGAGAAATCATTGGTGAATTTCCCTATTACCTGGATGTAGGGAAAGGCTTTCTAGTTGCATCAGTTCACTCCTGAAGGCAAAAGCACCAGGAGGCACATAAATTCACAAATAAGGGGTTTGGGGCAGGAGTTTGACCTCATGTCATTATGGGAGCTCATTTCATTGGTACTGTAAGGCTGTCGCCATCTGGGAATCCTGGGAAACATGCAGCCCAGGCAAATCAAGCCATTACAAACCCATAGGCCACACTAACTTGCATCAAAATCCATATATAATAAAAAAAGTCTTGATAAATAAGCTGTCTGTATTTTTAAACTTTTTTTTAGCAAACAATAAAGCCATAAACAAAGTCAAAAGATGAATGACAGATCTGGAGAAAGTATTTCCAACATATATCACATGCAAGGGCTAGTAGTCACACTCTATAAGAAGTTTTAAAAATTGAAAAAAAAGGGCCCCTGGGTGACTCAGTCAGTTAAGTGTCTGACTTCAGCTCAGGTCATGATCTCACAGTGTCTGAGTTTGAGCCTCACATCAGGCTCTGCGCTGCCAGATCAAGCCTGCTTGGGATTCCCTCTTTGCCTCTCTCTCTCTGCCCCTCCCCAACTAACTCACTCTCTCTCTCTCTCTCTCTCTCTCTCAAAAATAAACAGTTAAAATTTAAAGAAAAAAGAGCCAAAACCCATCAGAAAAATGGAAAATTACACAACCAGGTAATTCACACACAAAAAAGGTAAAGTGATACCTAAACAAATGAAAAGATGTTTATTATGAATTGAGTTCCCCCAAAATTTCTCTGCTAAAGTCCTGGCCCCAGTGCCTCAGAAGGCAACACTATTTTGAGATGGAGCCTTTGAAGAGGCAATTCAATCAAAATGATGTCATACAGGTTAAACATGACCGGGGTCCTTGTAGAAGAGATTAAGACACAGACACACACACCGGGGCGACCATGTGGGGACGGGGGGAGGAGCTGGCCACGGGCGAGGCCTCGGGAGGACACAAGCCAGCCACGCCGGCATCTCAGACTCCAGCCTCCAGAGCTGGGAGAGAATCCGCCTGAAGTTTAGATCTGGGGTCCTTTGTAAGGACGGCCCCAGTGAATGGTGGTGTCCATTTTCAGTCACCAGCAGAGACACGCAAACTAAACCAGCACTGAGTACTGTTTCTCACCAATCCTATGGCGAAAAATCAAAGAGCTCAGCCACACCACACACTCCCTGGCCAGGCTGGGGGCCCGGAGCTGCTCGGACCTCAAAATGCTATCATCCCTGTAGCGGGAAACGTGGCAATATCTAACAAAACCCATTTATCTTTTGTTCTAGAACCCCGCTCAGGAATGTACCCCAAAGAATCATCCCCAACAACACAAAAAATAGATGGACATGGCTCTTACCCACCGGAACCCTGTTTCTCACTATGAGCCGTCGGAAGCCCCCTAAATGCCCCGCTCAGGAGACTGGTTGGAGCAGATGGTGTGCCCACAGCAGAGCCCCTCGCAGCTCTGAAAACAGCGCGCAGGTCTCCAGGCACTGTGGCGGGTGACGCAGCGCATAGGAAGCCTGAGGTGAGACTCAAAGGGCAGTAAGAAAACGCGTGTGTCTGCTTATTTCTGCCCGAAGAAACACAGAACGGAGAACCGAAATCTCAGGAGTGTAGTGGCCCCCAGGGGCAGGAGGGTAGGCGGGCTGCGGAGGACCTTAGACGCCCCCCGCCCCGCCCCCATCATGACTCCTTGGTGTAGATTTGATTTGGGCATCATGGTAACCTATTACACTCAAAAACGACAAGTGGAATACACCAGTACCGGGGCGCCTGGGGGCTGTCAGTTAAGCGTCCGACTTTGGCTCAGGTCATGATCTCACGGTTCACAAGTTTGAGCCCCGCGTCGGGCTCTGGGCTGACAGCTTGGAGCCTGGAGCTGCTTCGGATTCTGCGTCTCCCTCTCTCTCTGACCCTCCCCTGCTCACACTCTGTGTATCCGTCTCTCTCCCTCCCAATTAAACAAACATTAAAAATTTTTTAAAAGGAATAAAACTGTAGAATACACGAATGACATAACACATGAAGGGGGTCAGCGGAATCAGCCCTGATTTCTTCTGCATATTCTCAGGCTAATTCCAAACAAATCCTGAGTTCCGGATTTTCCAAGGCTTGTCTTTCGAAGTGGTTTGGGTGAGCCATCCTGAAACGGCTTTCTGTGAGCCCTGGGATGCTGAAGGGGGCGTTTTTCTCAGTGTTGGGAAGGGGACGAGAAATATGGACATGTGGGAAGGGGGTGCCTCTCTGCAGAGAAGGCTAGGCGGCGTGTCACCCCTGCGGAAGGCGTGCGGAGGGCGCCTGGCTCTCAGACCTTGGCTTCTCAACACCGCCCTCTCCCAAAGGGAGCCAGGCTCTGCGGAGAGATTATTCCACGGCTGAGTCACAGACACCATGAAAGGAACTCGGAGTGTTTCCAGTAAACGCGTGTTTAAGGAATCGGGGAAATGTGACAAAAAGACTCGGGCTGCCGGGAAGGAGCCCCAACTGGACAGCTGTGGACAGGCTTGCACACCTAGAGAAGAGAAGGGAGAGCTACCGAGGCCGTACCGACACGCAATAAACATGCGGCGGGGAAGGGAAGGCCCGTGGTCAGTGTGGGGGGGCCGTGACCCTCCGTCCCCCGCTGAGCCATGCAGCCCCACGTCCCCTGGGCTGCTGTCCCCCCCGCAGACCTCAGGGGGCGTCACCTACAGTGCCCTCTACCTGAGGAGCACACCAGCCTTTATTTCTTGTACTGCAGGTGTGCGAGGGAGATTCTCCCCACGTTGACTTCTCTAAACATCGCTTTCTTGGGGCCCCAAGGGGCTCAATCGGCTAAGCGTCCGACTCGATTTTGGCTCAGATCATCATCTCACAGTTCGTGGGTTCGAGCCCCGCGTCAAGCCCTGTGTTGAGTCAGCTTGGGATTCTGTCCCTCCGTCTCCTTCTGCCCCTCCCCTGCTTATGCGCCCTCCCCCCCGTCTCTCAAGAATAAAATGAGTTAATTTTAAAAATACATTAAAAAAGCATAGCTTTATTTCCCAGAACTCGGAGTTGGTTTTAGATGTGCCTCACCCCCCATCGAGAGAAGCCAGCTGTCACAGCCTTTTCTCTGTGGCTCCGTGACATGTCTAAACCGCCAGTGTCTACTTGAGCGCGGCCTCCCTGGGGGTGGCTCCCTCGCCTTTAGGCTTCCCCGCACCCCCGGGTGTGTTTCATCAAGCTCGGGCATATCTCAGCCTCTCTTTCTTCAAGCCCTTTTCTGCCCACTTTTCACTCCCTTCTTTTGCTGGGACTGGTTCACGCGCCCGACCTCAGCCACCGCCGGTCATCGTCTGCTCCTCGGCGTGGACAGTCTGTGCCGGTGCGTCCCGGGCTCATGGCCACTGCTGAGCCCGTCCAGGCAAGCCCTGACCCCGGCCGCTGGGCCGCGCGGCGCCAGCACTCCCACCCGGCCCTCCCGATGGCCTCCGTCACGCTGCCCCTGCGCCCTGTCTGTTCACTCGTTCATTCTGTGCTCGGCAGCTGACGCTTTAATTCTGCCATTTCATCCGCAGGTT